>PITA01002685.1:0-116626 GCA_004023965.1 Spilogale gracilis | reverse complement strand
TGACTTTTTACTCTCTAGATTGTATCCTTTGATGCAAAAAAAATGTTTTTGACTTCAATGAAGTCCGATTTATCTATTTTTTCTTTTCCTTTTATTGCTTGTGTTTTTTCTTGTCCCATCTAAAAAAATAACTGCCAAATCTAATACTATAAAGTTCTTCCCCCATATTTTCTTCTAGAGTTCCAGTTCTAGCTGTTACGTTTTGATCTCTGATCCATACTGAGGTAACTTTTATACATGGTATAAATTAAGCACCCAATTTCATTTGTTTATATGTTGATATTCAGTTTTATCAATACAATTTGCTAAAAATATTATCTTTTCCCAATTGATGGTCATGGCATGTCATTTTACCAATATGGGCTTATTTCTGGGATCTCTATTTTATTCTACCAAAACATGTATTTTATAAAGTTAGAGTGTTTCTTGCCTTAAGCAAAATAACTACCAACACCAAAGTGAAGGTGTTTATTTTCCTTTTCCCTGGGACAAGAGAAATTAGGGAAGTACTAGTGGGATCCAGTTCCTGAGGCACAAGGGAGAAAAACTGTTGAAAATTTTAAAAAGACACAAATAGGAAGGGGATACTACTGGATCCCCTTATCCACAACTTGACTTGGAAAGGCACAATTTCTTTACATTATTATATTCTCCCTACTACAGATTCTAACTCTTCTTTCCATTTTATTATCGATATGTCAGTGCCGAAATTGGAACCAGAGACAGCTCCAAGCTAGCTAACGGTGTGGATCAATTAGGTTTTTCTGCTTTCCGCTTCTCCTTTAAGATGCAATGTCCCATCCTCTCCTTTCATTCCATACTCCTATACATACATTCCTCTGTGTGTAAACTAAAGAGCAAATAACCTGGCACCCATTCTTTGAAGGGAAAGTAAAAATCTGTAGGGTGATATAATGAGCTCTGTAGGAGTCATTCACTGATATTTGTGTTGTTTTAGGTGACTACAAACTGCTCTGAATTTGGCTGAAAGCTAGGTTATCTGCAGTTTTGTGTAGACTATGCTTTTTAGTCTATTTGTGCTAATCAGGGTATCACTTATGCCCTTGGCCACAACAATGAGAATTGGTAGAGAATGACAATAGAAAAATAGTTGGCAGCTGAGATGCCTTAGGTTGGAGTCGTGTCCCACAAGATGACAGTGGTAGAGTTCCAGCTGTCAGCAGGGCATCACCCACCCCCAAGCAGAGGTATAGAGAGGGAAGCATGGGAGACAATGACCAAGGGAGCAGCCGGAAAGCATCTCAGACAGATGAGAAAAACAAGTTCAGAAGAATAATTTCTGTGAAGCCTTGATATTAACTGAATTTATTTTTCTTTGGTGATGTGAATAACCATTAGAAGCGCTATGGCTTGGTCAATTTTAAGGAATCAAAAATGAGAGATAAATAGCTTTGAAAAAAAAAAAGTTTAGCTGAGTCCTGATCAAATATATGATATAATTGAGGAAAACAATCACATCTTGTTAATAAGGAACAATTAGGGCTCAAATAGCTGAAATTTTAAGATATTAGAAATTTTTTAAATAAATAAATGTCTTCTTTTATAATTTGTTTTCCAGTAAGAACACAGGTAAACCCACTTGACCTTAAGAGGTAATACAGTGACAGTTTTAAACTGTTGTGGTAGATGTTTTTATAGAAAGTGGGTCACATGTATGCTTTTATCTCCCTCTTCTCTTCAACACTTATTACATTGATACTAAAGGAATGTATATATTGTCAATCATTATTAAAGAGGAGTAAGACAGTTCATTAATTTCTGCACACTAGGAGAAAAATAAAAAGTAGAGTAGAGTAGACTGCAGCCTAGGAGGTACAGAAGGCTGACAGAGAAAATAAACCCAATGGAGTTCCTGACGTGTTTGAGTCCTGAGAGCACAGAGGACAAAGGAGCAGGAGAGGGTCAAATGAGGCTGACAGCAAAGAGTCCATCGAAGTCTACTTTCTGTTCTCAATACAGTACAAGAAAGACAAACAAAATCTGTCCAAGAAATTGTGGTTTAAATATGTTGTATTAAATAAGGCTTGATTTCAAGAAATTATTGGAAAGTAAGAGACAACTGTAAACAGATCTCCTTTCCTTTCATAACAAAAGACCATGAGAATAAGAACTCCAGGGAGATTGATTAAAGTCATCAAGGTAACAGGAAAAAATACAGGCTTTGAAGTAATAAAGTCAATTCCAAAACTGATATATAAAGCAAACAAATGCCAGGAGCACATGGGTGACTCAGTACATTGAGCATCTGACTCTGGTTTCAGCTCAGGTCAGCATCTCAGGGTCATGAGATTGAACCCATGTCAGGGTCCGCACTGAGAGCAGAGTCTGCTTGAGGATTCTGTTTCTCCCTCTGCCCCTCACCCTACTTGTGTGCACACTCTTTCTCCATATATAAAGATAAATAAATCTTTAAAAAAAAACAATGCCAAAATTGATCAACTAAACTAGAATCAAGTTAAAATTTTGAAAGGAGAAAGAATATGGAAAAGTTAGTAAGTGGGAACTTAGCTGAAAATATTTGCAACATTTATGAAGCAAAGTGTTAATATCCAAAATTTATTCAGAGCTCCTAAAAAAATCAATAAAATAATGCACATAGCCAAATTAGAACAAAGGATATAAACAGGTAACTTTTTATGGGCATTGAGGTTGTTTCCAGAATTCCCTAATATAAGCAATGCTTCAATAAATAGCCTCATACACTTCTCCACATTAACATGTGAAGGTGCTTGCAGGCAGTGGAACTGACAGCACAGTGTGTTTCGGTAGATGGTACCAAATTGCCCTCCCAAGTGGCTGTGCTAATTTATACTTCTTTCAACACTGCATGTCTCCAGTTCCTCGCATCCTGATATTATTACAAGTTTTGCCTTTTACTACTCTATGGCTGAAAGTGGATCTTGCTAATAGATTTTAGTGACCCAGTTGTGAATGGAATAGCTTTTGCGTTCAGTGGACAACCCTATTTCCTCTTCTAAGAGCTGCTTTTTCTGTCGGGTTATTTGCAAAATGGATTTATCTTATCCTTTTATAATATTCTGTCACTTATTCTTAGTCTTTTAAAAAAAAGTTCTTTGAAAAAGAATTACTGTCTATTGCTCAAAATCCATCAAGAGAGTATAGCATATGCATATTATAAAGAGAATTGTAGTAAACCACCAGAATAACCAAAAAGAAATGATTATAGGGGTGCCTGGTGGTACAGTCAGTTAAGCATCTGACTCTTGGTTTCAGCTCAGATGGTGATCTCAAGGTTGTGAGACTCAGGTTGTGAGATATCAAGTCTGTGCTCAAGGAGGAGTCTGCTTAAGACTTTCCCTTCCTCTCCCTCTGCCCCTCTCCACCTCACGTGCATACTCTTTCTCTCAAATAAATACATTAAAAAAAAAAACAATGATTCCTGGGCACCTGGGTGGCTCAGTCAGTCATTAAGCATCTGCCTTCAGTTCAGGTCATCATCCCGGAGTTCTGGGATCAAGCCCCGCATGCTCAGTGGGAAGCCTATTTCGCCCTCTCTCACTCCCCTGCTTGTCTTCTCTCTCTAGCTGTGTTTCTCTCTGTTAAATAAATAAATAAAATCTTAAAAAAAAAATGATTACAGGTAGCTATGAATGAGATAATGAGGGTTAGTGCAGAATACTGCTCATTGTTATGGTGAAGCCCATTGGGTTATTTGCTTTTTTAAAAACCATATATATTCATTGCTTTGGATTAATTAATGGAAAAAGCAGTCTTTAATATATGATAACTCTTGGATCTTTATTCCCTATAAGATATTGACCCACCTGAGCCTCAGTTTCCTCATGTGTAAAATAACAATGCCCATTTCTTAACTGTGTTCTGAAGATTAATGTTTTACAAATGTCTAATGATTACTGGATGAATTTTCTTCCTTCTCTCTTTTAGTAACTTTATCCTTTTAAATCGACTTGATTGCTATAAACAGGTTGAATCAACACATTTCTTCATTACCTACTAGTTATACTATACCTATACTATACTATTCCTACTGTAAGTTAATTTTAAATGCTGTGTGCAATTTCCCATCAAGGATATTACAGTGAAGTTGGAAATAAATGACATAATGGCATTAGATTAAATCCAGCTCTTTGATCCAACAGTAAGAGAAATGGCATACAAAAGATTATAATACCTATATTTATTAATCACTGCAACCTATAGGAACTCATCTGCAACATTAGAAGGGATGCTGAGATGAATAAGACATGATACATGCCATCAAAGCACTTCTATTTCAACTAAAAAAATGCAAGGCAGACTTTGGAAATTACTATTGAAGATCAGCAAAAGGAAAGAAAAGGGAGAAATAACTAGGTAGAGATCTTGAAATGGTCACAACAAGATATCATTTGAGCATGGCCTATAAGGATAGGAAGGCTTTTGCTAAAGACATGGGAGAAATAATATTTCAGAAAACAGAGGCCTGGTGGCGCCTGAGTAGCCCAGGTGTTAGGCATCTGCCTTCGGCTCAGATCAAGGAGTCCTGGGATGGGATCGAGGCCTGCATCAGGCTCCCTGCTCAGCAGGAGACCTGCTTCTCCCTCTGTCACTCCCCCTGTTTGTGTTCCCTCTCTAGCTGTGTTTCTCTCTGTCAAATAAATAAAATCTTAAAAAAGAAAACAGAGGCCTGGAAAGCTAGTAGAGCATATAGGAAATGGTGAGAATTTCAGGGTTATATGACTTGGCAGAAGCAGTTAGTAATGATACTGAAGAAGGTTTGGCTCAATTAAGCCCCTATGTGCCCTGCATATGGACACTTGTCTTTTATGCCTACAGATGCCTCTGCTCCCTTCCTTAGGAAATAACAGAGTACTTGTCTTGAGGGTGCTCCATTCTTACCTTGTAGTCCTGTTAGGATTATCAGTCTTATCAGTATTACTGTTCCTCCTCCCCTCCCACTTACCAAGAAGTAGACCTGTAACCCAGTATCAGCCAATCCATCTGTCCCTTGGGAATTTGAGTCTTGATCAAGGAGACACATGAAGATGAGTCAGGTGATTACAGCACCCTCACACAAAGATTCATGTGTCACACCATGAATCTGCCCACTCTTGTTCTCCCCAAAGCCTTGCTTCTCCTTTACTTTAGTGAGCTCCTCAGGATCCTGCTAATAAACTTCCTGTGTGTGTACATGATATGTTTATGAAGTTTTGTTTTGACTCTGTTTTGCCTAACTTAATCAGAGTACAAGCTGAATACAAGCAAAGAACTCTAACTGAATAACCTGTCAAAGGAGCTTGTACATAATTTGCAAACAATGGAGAATAGTTAAATTTTATTGAAGAGTCCTATGACAAAGATGTCTTAGGAAAAATGGAAGCAATGAGTAAGTAAGAATCAAAGTACAGGCAAGAGGAAGTGTCATGTGGGTTTAAGAGGATGGGGGGAGAGGAACACGAGATGTTTTGGAAATAAAAGTGATAAAGTTTGATGAAATGAATGCTAGATCTTTTTGTAAAAAAGACACAAACAAAAATCCAGGTTCTGCCCAGCTTCTGACTTGTTTAGCTAAGTTACTTACACATATTGAACCCTATTTCCAAATTTTTATAATGCAGACAGCAAGACCCCTTCACTGTCATGTTTTGAGGAGTTTTTTTAATTAACATATAATGTATTATTTGTTTCAGGGGTACATGTTGGTGATTCATCAGTCTTATACAACTCACAGCACGCACCATAGCACATACCCTCCCTAGTGTCCATCACCCAGCTGAGGATTTAAATCACAATATATGCAAAGTGATAAGTCACCTCTGTCATATAGTGGGTGCCAAATAAATGTTCTGTATGAGTTTATAAATTCAATACGACTTGCAAGTGATTGAATCTGACACATGAGCTATGCAACAAAGTCAACACTGACTTCCAGCTTGACTGGGGGAGATGTCATAGAAGATGGTAATATCAGACAGGGAAGAGAAGTGGGCTTACAAGTGGGTGGATGAGAAAACTGACTACACAGAATTGAAAAAAAAATACTGAATTTTTAGCATGTAGATTTTTGAGGTAACAAAATAATTTTCTCAAAATTGAAAAGAATGATGAGGCATGAAGAAAAGAATTTTAGACTCATCCTTGTAACCGTGGGAAATTGAAAAGTGTAATACCCACGTGAGCAACTATAGACAAAGGAAATATTTTTTTTTAAAGATTTTATTTATTTGACAGAGAGAAACACAGCCAGAGAGGGGACACAAGCAGGGGGAGTGAGAGAGGGAGAAGCAGGCTTCCCGCTGAGCAGGGAGCCTGATGTGGGACTCAATCCTGGGTCTCTGGGATCATGACCTGAGCCGAAGGCAGTCGCTTAACCAACTGAGCCACCCAGGTGCCCCAAAGGAAATACTGATGGCAAATTCTAGTATATGTTTATAGAAAGGATAGGTGATAAAGGAGAGTCATGAAATAGACAGAAAGGAACACAACATGACAGAAGCTAAAGGAAAAGGCATCTCGACACAGGGTTTTTCTTACTCCATTGCCTCAAATGGCTCCTATGCTGCAGAAAGGACAGGAAGTATGGTGATTAAAAAGAATCCATTAAATTGTCTCATTAGTGAGTCTTCTCAGAGATTTTGCTTCAGCAAAGTCATACAACTGGAACTAGGTGTGAGAGACTTTGAGCCTCATTATGTTTGGGGATGGCTCTTGTTTTAGAAGTTGTTTTGGGAGTGGCTGAGGGTATAATTAAAAAGAAAACAAAAGAAAATTTTCTACTAATAATCATCCCTACTGAAATAATTAGAACTGATTTGAGAGTATAATAGCAATTATACAGTTTAATGTAGTTATCCTAATTAATATGTGAACAAATCCTTTTACAAAAAGAAAGGGCATTTAGAAGCTACATATTCCAAGTGTCAAGAGAGTGATTCTGTTATGTCTTTGCTAATGGTCACAATATTGCAAATGTTTGTAATATTTTTTATAACAAAAACTTTTCCCCTTAATAATAAATTCAAATAAGCCACAGAACATAGTCTTTATTACTGGCACTTTCTGATTCTAATAAACACTAAAATTTAAAGACCTATTTTGACATAATTTTCAAGATAGTTAATTTCTTTCCCCTGCTAGATTTCTCTATGAATTCCTTTCTCTTTCTAAACAACCCATCAGTATTTCCTTTCATCATGCTGGCTCATTTTTTCTATTCATATATTTTTAGTTGTCTGCATGTAATGAGGGTCATTTCCTAAAACTCTTATTAAATAATGCACTTTATATTTCGCTCATTATAAACTCTCAAACAGGCTAAGTGTAAAGCAGACACATTAGCAATCATCTCTTTGTGAACCCTGGGGAAAGAGTAACCAGGAGAGCTGTAACACAGAACTTGTGGGCTTCCTTGCTGGGAGAGCAGGAACCAAACCCTGGGGCTAGAGAAGGCGGTATTCTCTCCCTAGGTATTTAGGGACTTGAATGTCCCTCCACAATTTGTGTTGTAATATCTCTATGTATTCTCTGATAAATATTCAGAAAAGACAGATATACAAGTAATTATTAACACAGAAAAAACTATCCAAACTCACTTAGCATCATAGTTCTTTGCATCAGTAGTTACTCATTTTTTCTAGAACAAAAGGAATGTTGGATTTTTGGATATGTTGTACAATTTCCTAGAGAAAAGGATTATTTTAAATGAAGCTCTAAGTTAAAGGTTTTTTGTTCATTTGCTTTCTTCCTTTAACTTCTTTCTTGTGGCTAAATCTCAAGACTCCTGGTAAGCTGAAATTCAAGGTACTGACAAGGAATGTGAAAGTTGAGAACTAAAGTCAAGTTTACACTTAGAAAACAAAGCACATACTTATTAGCCCATTCAATGTAAACAACAGCTTTTGATTCTCTCCCTAGGTATTTAGGGTCAAACAAAATGTTTGTATTGACGATATTCAACAAAATCAAATTAACAGGAATACCGACCTGATCTGATAAATTTTATTTTCTTGTTGACATCTTTTTTCATTTACTTAAATTCATTTATTTAGCAAACACTTATTCTGCATTTCAGATAGCCTAGATAACTGGGAAGGTGCAGGGAAATTTATGGTGCTACCTACAGGAGCATACTATTAGTAATAGTTTCACAGAAAAGAGCCCAGTGAAACCAAGTCTTGAAGAAAAACAAAACAAAACAAAACAAAAAATCACATATCCTCTTCCTTGCTGCCATCTCCTAAATTCTGATGGGGAGAAAAGTTAACAACAACAAAAAATCTAGTTCTTGGGTGCCTAGGTGGCTCAGTGGGTTAAGCCTCTGCCTTCGGCTCAGGTCATGATCTCAGGGTCCTGGGATTAAGGCCCGCATCACTTCCTCCTCTCTCTCTGCCTGCCTCTCTGCCTACTTGTGATCTCTCTGTATGTCAAATAAATAAATAAAATCTTAAAAAAAAAAAAAAAAAAAGCTAGTTCTTCCTGAGTACTTATGTGTATGTCAGTGTGTGGTTTAGTCCCTCTGGTCTAATACACTAATGTTTTATGGTAAAAATTTATAAGCAATATTTTGAATAACTTTCTCAGAGGGCTCCTAACACCCTAACTATGGTTCTGTCAGCTTGTGGTGACACCACACTTTTTGATTCATCAGGCATTTGGATTCCACAAAGAAACCCTAATTATATGTGTTTTTTTTTTTTAAAGATTTTATTTATTATTTGACAGAGAGAAACACAGCTAGAAAGGGACCACAAGCAGGGGGAGTGAGAGAGGGAGAAGCAGGCTTCCCACTGAGCAGGGAGCCTGATGTGGGGCTCAATCCCAGGTCTCTGGGATCATGACCTGAGCCGAAGGCAGTCACTTAACCAACTGAGCCACCCAGGCGCCCCATGTGTTTTTAACCTAAGGCCCAGAAAATGTTATTTTATCACTGAAAAGCTTTTAAAACTGGAAACTGTGAAATGAAGAGCTCAGGTTCCTCATGCACTTCCTCATGTCTGCTTATCTACCTCCCCATTTCTGTTTTACTTTTAGGACAATGAAAAATAGATTAAGCTATGTATGTATGAAAAGAGATGAAAAGGAAGGAGAGAGGGGATTGGAGAGTGCAGATGCCCAGCAGGGGTTGGTGATGTGCAGCCAAAGAAATGATTTTCAGGAAGGAACGTGGCACTTCGCTGTCAGCATCCTTCCCCACAGCACATCTGTCGAAGTGAGGTGCACGTCCAGACCAGCTCCCTGCACAGTGTCTGTGCTCTGTGAGTAGACCCTGCTCACCCCCTTCCATTCTCTACTCAGTCTGTGGATGGGAGGCCTTGACTTTAGATTTTTCAAAATCAGAGCCCTGGGCTCTTCCAGCTAAGGAGTTCCTGTTGCTTCAACTTTTAGAAACACGTTATTTATTCAGTTCTCAGCCAGGGAAAACAAAAGCTGTGCTGGTGGGGAGACAGTGTTGAAGAAGTTGTAGGTAAATCTAGTCCTCCATCCTTCTGACACATGGGTGGGAATTCACAATGTGGACTTTTAATGTGATCTTCTGTTCTAAGCAAGTGGGAGTAGATGTACTTTTAATTTTCTAGTTTGTCTTAATTTTATAATGCATTTGTTTCCTTCATCCAGTTATATATAAACATGTATATTCTTCAAAAAAAAACTAATGAAAGAGAATTAAGGACAAATAAACTTCACTGATTGAAATATTTTCAACTTAGGAAGTTCCAGATCAGAAACATCTCCTTAGTATGAAGGCTCATAAGCTATAATCCAGTTATTCAAGAAATATAGAAGTGAGTAGTATATATAAGAGAGACACTCCTCTCCTCTCCTATCCCACTGTGTGTTTCAGGATCCTTGCCTGGCATGGAAGTAAATCAGAAAATAGAAAAGGCATTAGAAATATGTAACTCCATGAAACGGAATTACTTATTTCAAGCACATGAAGTATGTTTTGAAAGGAAAATTTATTACATCTTCAGGTACATACAAAGGACAGAGAAAAATATTTTTCATAGGATATTGGAGAAAATCAAAAATACTATAATATTACAGAAAACTATACAGTATATTTAGATAGCTAACCAATTACCCCAAAGCTATAATTTTGTAAAATATAGAATAATGCTCATATCACTTATGATTAAAAAATACTAATTCCTGGTAATCTATTTAAATTCTCAGAAAAAACAAGAATGGTGGCCTGCTACCATCTAATCATCAAACAGTTACTATTAAGGTCAAGCAATAGGTTGGAAATTATCATTTTCCTCTCTCATTTTATCTGATGTACTGAGCTCTTTAATGAATTCAACTAAGTGTAGATGCAATAAACAAATAATTTCATTTCATTCATTAGATGCAAATACAAAAGTGCCCTCATGTACGAACATCTCCCATCATAAGATCTTGCCTCTGTAACTCCCTGCTTTACTGTTTTTCAGACTATAATTTGCAGCTCAGTAGTAGATTCAGATGTAAGTTTAGTGAGGTTTTTCTTTTCATGAACTTGGCAAAGTAGAATAGAAATTAGTAGGGTGGGGGCACCTGGGTGGCTCAGTCAGTTAAGTGTCTGACTTTGGTTCCAGGTCCTGGGATCGAGCCCCAAGTCCGGCTCTCTGCTCTGTGGGGAGTCTGCTTCCCCCTCTCCCTCTCTTCTCGCTCCTTCCACCACCTGCTCATGTTCTCTCACTCTCTCTTTCAAATACATAAAAATATTAAAAAAAAAAAAAAAGAAAGAAACAGTAGGGTGTATTACATGTTGAAAGGTAGATACAGTTTCCAGCATCTGCTGGACACATGTGCCTATGTGTGTGTGTTGGACCACAATATAAAATACCGGTCTCACTGTGAATGTCAAATTGGCTTGAAAGCTACTGCTTTGTACCATGTGTTAGCCCTTCAGTCAAGTAGCTAGTTATGACTTTCATCTTCATCTGAGGAAACTGAACGTCTTGAAGGAGAGGTGAATTGTTTTAGACCTTCCAGGTACATGGAAGAACAGAAATTCTATTTTTATTATTAAAATAAAATAATGATTACTCTTTTTTCAAGACAGACCTTTATTATCAAGTACGTCTCTGTCATATGTATCAGGGTGTGTATTTGTATTTGTGTTTCTCTAACTGAAAAGAAATCCAGAACAGACCCTAAGCATTGCTACCATAATTAGTTCCTAAATTAATATTCTTACTCCTGAAATTGATGCATTGTTTGTGCACTGTTTTTCACTGATTTTTTTATATTGCTGTCAGTCTAAGGAATCTTCCAAGAGTCCCATCTTTATAGTCACTAAGTTCTTAGTAGCAGTTGTTTTACAATTAAGAAACCTTGGAAGATCTGCAAGTCTCCCTTTGACATTTCAGGTTTAGACCTCTTAGAAACTTAGCAAACCACTGGGATGAAAGTACAGTTCAAGTTTGGTTTTCATATAAAGCTCATGATGTTTAGAAACTTTCTCTTTTAATTCTTGCTGAATGACTTACACTGTTTTTTTGTATTCTTACTTACCATTCTAAGCTTCTCTTCCCTGAAGCCTTTCATTCCTTAAGTTTCCAGAATCCTCTACTAAGCATTCTTCCCAGAAAGGCATTGTGATCCTCACTGTATGGATAGAAATAACTAAGACCTGTTTTTGTAGGACTCTGTCTAATGGTCAGAATATTCAGTTTCTGACAATGAAAACAAAGATCTGCAAATAAAAGTTCTGTGGTCACTTTTTTTTTCTCTTGTAGAAAAGTCACTGATGACATGTATGCTTTGCAAGGATAGCCAGTTTGTGTCCATCATTCTTTCCTTCCTATAAATGGTAGGACAGTTTCCAAAAGGTAACAACAATTAAAACTGTTGAAACTTTATTAAGAGCTTCTAAGCATAATATAAAATATATTACAAGAGGAAAATACGACAGAACACATAACTAGAATAAAATCAAGGACACTCTTCTAGGAAACATACATATCATTATTAATTTGTGGGAACACTGTGCCTCCATGACAGATCCACAGTGGACAGGAGACTAAAAGACTCATGCTGTTTTATTATCACTTGATATTTGGAAAACTGAAAGCCATTTATTTATTTAAGATCATCCCATGGCTTCATCCTCTCCTTTCACATGTGCAGCCTTCTAAAACCAAGAAAGAATTGAGCTAGTTGCTAAGCAACAACTAGGGTATTATGAATGGATCCAGAGATGCAGCTCTTGTATTAAGTATTAATCAACAGGTTTTAAAAACAAAGAAGTATAATAGTGAAATCACCCATTAAGTCATATGTTTAAGGAAAGGGTCAAAGCTAAGATCTAGTGTAGATATAAGATGATTTTGTATAAAGAATTTTTTTTCTTTAAAAGATTAGATTTTTATTTTTTTAACAATTTTATTTATTTGAGAGACAGGAGAAGGTCAGAGGGAGCAGACTCCCCGTGGAGCTAGGAGCCTGATGTGGGACTCAATCCTGGGACTCTGGGATCATGACCTGAGCTGAAGACCATGGCTTAACCAACTGAGCCACCCAGATGCCCAAAAATTATATTTTTAAAAATAAATCAATGTAATGAATCTTAAGGGAAACACTAAAGCTTTGTAAATGACTTTTAAACTGAAATAAGTCAAGCAGAGAAAGAAAATTATCATATGGTTTCATTTTTATGTGGAACATAAGGAATAGCATGGAGGACATTAGGAGAAGGAAGGGAAAAATGAAGGGGGGCAATCAAAGGGGGAGATGAACCATGAGAGACTATGACTCCAGGAAACAAACTGAGGGTTTCAGAGGGGAGGGGGGGTTAGGGATAGGTGAGCCTAGTGATGTGTATTAAGGAGGGCATATTAAGGAGGGTGTATAGCATGGAGCACTGAGTGTTACATGCAAACAATGAATCATGGAATACTTTATCAAAAACTTATGTACTATATAGTGACTAACATAATAAAAACAAAAAGAAAGTAGTGTTTGAAGTAGATTTTTTAATCCAGCCAAACAGACATAGATGAACAGAGAGGGAAAAAAAAAATCAATGAAGGGATGCCTGGGTGGCTCATTTAAGCATCTGCCTTCATCTCAGGTCATAATCCCAGCATCCTGGGATTGAATCCTGTGTTGGTCTTCTTGCTCAACAGGAAGCCTGCTTCTCCCTCTGCCTACCATTCCCCCTGCTTGTACGCTCTTTCTCTCTGACAAATAAAATCTTAAAAAAAAAAAAATCACTGGAGAATGTATTTTTCAAAATTGTGTTTGGAAGCTGAAGAAATTGGAAACACATATTACAAATGTCTGCATCTCCAAGGGCACATATTCTTTATTTTTGAAACTTGGAAAATGCCAGGTAGCATACCTGAATAAACTGTAAACTTATCCATCACGCACATATTCAAAATTGTGGGTAAATTGGACCTACTTTCCCATTTTAAATTTTGAGCCTCATACATCCTAGGTTTATAGGGTTAAGCTTAAAAATGCCCCAAATAGAAACACATGATTTGGTTGTTCTCCAATGTACCACTGGCAGGATTGAGAGAAGCTGGGTGGAGCCTTTAGTCCAGGGTGCCTATGGCTGACCCCAGAAAGAAAGAAAGTGCTTTGGTGATAGAAAAAGGAGAGAATGGGTGAGATTATGAAGATTCTTACATATTTTTGTGTAGGAGTACATCAAGGAAGAGAGCACTGACAAGGATGTGGATAAAAAGGAACCCTTGTACACTATTAGTGGGAATGTAAGTCGCTGCTTACATTGTAACTATGGAAAACATTATGGAGGTTTCTCAAAAAAATTAAAATAGAATTACCATATGTCCCAAATGGAAACACACAAAGTCACTGGGTTTAGGGGTTAGAGAGACCCTTAGATTCTGGATTCAAACCCTAGCTGTTGACTCTCTAGTTTAGTATATTTGTGCATTACTTAAGCTCTCCTTAAAATTTAGCTATCTTTGGTGTGTTTGTTATTATGTTGTAATTTTTTAGTTTTTTTTTTTTATTGAAGTATAGTTGACACACAATGTTACATTTGTTTTGGTGTGCAACACAGTGATTGGGCAATTCTGCCTTATGCTATGCCCCAAGTATAGCTACCATCTGGCACCATTCCACGCCATTACAACACCATTGTTTTGTTCCTTTCATCCCCATCTTATTCATTTCATAACTGAAACCCTGTACCTTCCACTCCCCTCAAGCATTCTGCCAATCTCCCCACCTCCACCCACCCCCCCAGCACCCACCAGCTTGTTATCCACATCTATGGGCTTGTTTCTGCTTTTATTGTTTATTCATTTCTTTTGTGCTCTTAGATTCCACATGTAAGTGAAATCATATGGTATTTGTCTTTCTCTGTGTGAATTACTTCACTTAGCATAATACTTCCTAGTCCATCCATGTTGTCCCAAATGGCAATATCTCATTTTCTTGTTTTATGGCTGAGTAATATTCATTGTTTATATATATATATCACATCTTCCTTATCCATTTATCACTTGATAGACACTTGAGTTGCCTCTGTTTTAGGTAGTGTAATAATGCTTCAATAAACATAGGGGTGCATGTATCTTTTCAAATAAGTGTTTTCATTTTCATCAAGTCAATAATACCCATCAGTGGAATACTGGGCCATATGTTAATTCTATTTTAATTTTTTTGAGAAACCTCCGTACTGTTTTCCATAGGTACGGCACCAACTTACATTCCTACCAATAGTGTACAAGGGTTCCTTTTCCTCCTCATCCTTGTCAGTGCTTGGTATTTCTTATCTTTTTGATTCTAGCCATTCTGACAGGTGTAAGGTGATAGCACACTGTGGTTTTAATTTACATTTCCCTTATGATTGGTAATGTTGAGCATCTTTTCATGTGTCTGTTGGCCTTCTGTATGTCTTCATTGAAAAAATGTCTATTCAGATTCCCTCCCCATTTTCTCATCAAATTATTTTGGGTTTTTGGTGTTGAGTTGTATAAATTCATTATATATTTTGGATAGTAACCTTTTCTTGGATACGTCATTTACAAATATCTTCTCCCATTCAATAGTTGCCTTTTTGTTTTGTTGATGGTTTCTTTTTATCCTTTTTGTTTTGGTGTAATCCCATCTGTTTATTTTTGCTTTTTGTTTTCTTTGCCTAAGGAGACATATCTAGAAACATGTTGCTAAGATCAATGTTTAAGAGAATACTGCCTATGTTTTCTTCTAGGATTTTTATAGTTTCAGGCCTCACATTTAGGTCTTTAATTCATTCTGAGGTTTTTCTTCTTTTTCTTTCGTGTGTGTGTGTGTGTGTGTGTCAAAATAGTTTCATTCTTTTGCATGTTAATTGTCTAATTTTCCCAGCACCATTTACTGAGGAGACTATTTTCCTCATGTTGTATATTTGTGCCTCCTTTATCATAGATTAATTGACCATGAGTTTAGGTTTATTACAGAATTCTCTATTCTGTTGATCTGTGTGTCTGTTTTTGTGCCGGTTCCATACTGTTTTGACAAAACTTTGCAGTTTATATTGAAATCTGGGACTGTGTTACCTCTAGCTTTATTCTTTCCCAAGATTGCTTTGGCTTTTTGGGATTATTTGTGGTTTCATACCACTTTTAGTATTTGCTCTACCTCTGTGAAAAATGATGTCTGTATTTTGATAAAGATTATACTGAATTTGTAAATTGTTTTAGATAGTATGGACATTTTTTTTTTTTTTTTAGTATGGACATTTTTAACAATGTCCTTCCAATTCATGAGCATAAGTCTTTCCATACAGGGAATGACCATGCACAAGACCATTTCTTCAAGTTTAGGAGTAGTGGCTTTTGTGATTGTGTGTACCTGATGACTTTGGCTGGCTGGATCTGTGGCTGGAGTGAGTTAAGGGTCCCAGGGCTGTGTGTGAAGACAGCACCCTGGTAGGGTCCTGGAGCTGAGGCTGGTGTGCTCCCATGAGAGAGTGCTCTGGCAGGGTTGCTAGAGCCAAACCAGGAATGGACCACCAGGTCCCAGAGCACTAGGTACTTGACCTGCCCTAACATGCCACCTGGAGCCAGAGGGGTGTGAGCCAGTGTTCTGGGTTGTTTTGTACTTATGTCACCTTGGCACAATGCCTGGAGTTCTAGTGAGCACTGATCAGGGGTGCCCTGGTGTGCACTGCTCTGGGACTGCCTTAGTGGGAAGGGCCTGGGATTCAGTTAAGTGGTAGGCCACTCCTGTTCCCATCCATGCTATGAAGGTAGGATGGAAACAAACTGTGGTATTCACCAGCCCCTCTGACCAAAGAGAGTTCCAGTAGTTCAGGGGCCTAGGGCTGACTACTTTGTATTCCAGTTGTTCTCATAAACTTTTTTTTTCTGTGCCCTAGAGCATCCTAAGCTGCTATGGGTTAGGGACCCAGAACTCACTGAGCCAGCAGGCCAGCTATGGCACCCAGACCCTGCTCCCGTCAGCTGTCGAGGTGGAGGCAGGAAACTAGTGTTTGCCAGCTCATCTGAACCAGAGAGAGTTCCAGCAACTCTTCTGCTGCTTTTCAGGATTCTAGTCCTACTTCCTTTATATTCTAGTTGCCCTTCTAAACCAGGGCTTTTTTTCTGTGCCCCAGGGCAGACAAATCTGCTGTCTCTCAGTACTATCCCTCCCCACTGCAGTGTTGGAGGTGGGGATTCCCCATGTTACTGTGTCTTGGTCTCTTTTGGTCTTCTCTACGTGGTCTCTTAATCATTTTTGTACAGAAGCTGTTCAGTCTGTTCCCGGTTCTTCTACAGAAGAAATTGCTCTAAAAATAGGTATAGATTTGGTGTGTTCATGGAGGAAGTGAGTTCAAGGTTTTCTTATGTTGCTGGGCCAGAAATGGATCATGTCTTGTTTCTCTGCTTCACATGGCTCTTGGAAAGTAAACCACACTGTACTGACTTTCCTCATGTATAAACTACAGGTAATATTTCCCACTTCACAGAGCTGTTGTAAGAAAATATATGCAAATCCCTTAATAAAATACCAACACATGGTAATTGCTCAATAAATGTTAAGTATTATTACTTGTTACTGTTATTATCATTCCCTAAGGAACTTGGATTGTTAACTCATAGAAGTGGGTGGGTTATTGTTCATATGATTAATCAAATAAAATAGTCATAATCCTGCCATAATTTCAAGGCACAGGAAGCCTATTCAAGTCAGAGGTTGATTGAGCCACTGAAATAATAAATTCTGCTGGAATCTTACTTGTTTATAATGTAGTTTGAAAGGAATTTTGACTCAAATTCTGCAGTGCGGAGGGAGGAGGACAAAGGAGTATAACGATATCCTGATGGTGCTTATAAATTCTGTACATTATCTTTATCTACTTCTTACTTACCTCTCAAAAGCCTCCTAAAGATAAGTGTCATTATGTATGCAAATAAGAGAAACTGTGCCATGAAAAAAAATTCTCATTCTACTCATAGTTCTAAGTACTTTGAATAAATGAATCATTTCAAGTATTCATAAAGGCCTACTTAAAAGAAAAAAAAACATATGAAAACAATATAAATAGAAAAAGTTACATACTTAGTAATTAAAATCTTACTTTTTAAATACTCCCCTTGACTGAAATCAAAGCATTACTCAAAAATGATAAAGAGGCATTATCCTGACTTAAAAATTTCAAATGTAAAATTGTATTTTCTGTTCATTTTTCTCACCTTGTTTTATGTGAAAAGATAATACTATTGAATGACTGCATTACTTGTGTCCGAAACAAGGCCTTTTCTTCATTTATATCCCATTGAGAGAATTGCAGCCTCATTTTCTCTTTTCACATTATTTAATATTTGGCTACAGCCCACTCTTTGGCAGTAGGTAGGGTTTTTGATAATTCTTCTGTGTTGCATAAACATTTTTACTTCAAAGAGATTGCCTGTCTGTATCCCACTGGAATTATTTCAAGCCAGATGTCTAATTCTGTCCAACATCTTTAATGTTTGCAAAATCATCTTGGGTGTTGTTAATGGAGTATCATTAGGTACAATTTGAAACTTTTTAATGGGCGGTACATGCATTCAGACCATTTATGCAACATGTGCTCTTGCTTCTGAAGTCTTTGGGGGCTTTTCTTTTATATACTGTTCTCCTACCATCTTATTTTCTTCTCCAGTTGATTTAATTACATAGTTATGGTAAATATTATCTTATATTTTAGCAAATATTTAAAACCATAATAGGATCCCAATATTGTGCAAATCACTGGGATGAGAGGAAGCTATGGTCCAGTTACGAGCGAAAGGGAAATTTAGAAACAAATTCTAGTACAGAAGAGGCCAGGTAAAATGTGCCAGGGAAGCACAGATCTGGGATCTCTTAATATTGTTTGATGAGAGAAAAAGCATTTTGATGAAGGCCTCAATTTCCCAGAAGCATGAGGAAAATAATCCCCCAAAGAGGGCTACTTAAGCAAAGATATATGTGGATATGGTTTGTTCTAAGAACAAAAGTAATTCTAGTGAACCAATGGAAATTTCAGAGAGAACAATGTGTACTAGGACAATATAGTTGGCTGTATCCTATAGAACGAGGAACGGATTAAAAGCTTCAGACTAGGTGGAGCATGGTCAGATTTATATTTAACAAAAATAAATCTCAAGGTAACATGTTGGACAGATTATATGGGAGAGAAACTTAAGTAGCCATAACAGTTAGGAAGTACTTGAGTCACTACCCATGAAGGAGTGAACTAGTACTAGAAATGGAAATAAGAAAAATAATTGAATAGAATATTCAGAAGCACTTCAGTTTGACATCTAACACCTAAGAAGGACTCAATAAATGCCTCTTGAATGAAAGAACAAAAAATTAGTGCATTAAAATTAATTTCACATATGAAATTATCAGAACAGTAAAAATGATGGGATCATTTCATGTTTGTGCATATGTACTTTTTTCACTTTTTTCTCCATATTGAAAGCAGAGATATTTCAGACCACATACAAAGTATTCATATTTGCAGAGTTGTGACATATTGGTGTGTTTTCTGTTTTAGAATGTCTGTATTTAGGGAAATGTCCCTCCAGATACCTCAGGATCATGGGGTTTGACCCAAATACCAGTGGGCACAGGTTTGTGTGTGTGTTTTTTTTTAAAGATTTTATTTTATTTATTTGACAGAGAGAACACAGCTTGAGAGGGAACACAAGCAGAGGGAGTGAGAGAGGGAGAAGCAGGCTTCCTGCCGAGCAGGGAGCCTGATGCAGGGCTCAATCCCGGTCTCCAGGATCATGACCTGAGCCGAAGGCAGTCGCTTAACCAACTGAGCCACCCAGGTGCCCCAAGGCACAGGTTTTAAGAAGTCTTCCCTTTGACTGATGAGCCCAAACATTCCAACTCAGTGAAGTTTTGAGAACATGTTTGCATCCAGATTCAGGTCATAATATAGAAACAGGAAATTGAACTGTTCCATTCCATACTGCCCCATATTATCAAATAAGAATGTATCAAGAAACTGGATTAAACTAGAACTTCTAGTAACTCTTAGAGTATATATTCAAGAGTGAGCACCGACTCACTCTATCACCAATCACATCTACACTGCTGTCTGTATATTTCTCAATTTCAGGAAATTTAACTTCATGAAATTTAACTTCTTTTCCATTTAGTTGATATATTTAAGTGTCCTTTATTCTAGAACAGTTATTCTCAGTCTTTATTTTTCATAACATTGATGTATTTCAAGAATAAGGGCAGTATTTTAGAGAATGGTGCTCAATTAGAATTGGTCTTTAAGGTGTCACATTCCAAGATACATGATATATATTTATACTTTACTTCATTAAGGGATTATCTAGTTTCTGCATGGTATAGTTTGCATGCATTAATATAATTTTACTATATAAATTTTATATTAATTCTAAGACTGTGTCAATATCCTGTCTTCATCAAACCTGATCATCCTCCAGGATGCTACCTTTAATGAATAATTCTTCCTGCATCCGTTTTTACTATGATAACCATAAAACTGTAATTTTCTATATTATTTCTTTCATACTAGTTGACATTTCATCATAAGAAAGCTTTCCCTCATCTCCTCCATCTGCCTGCCTATCATTTATTATAATATCTACCAATCTATCTCTCTAGTGTGGATTCATGGATTCTTATTATGTCTTGTACAGATATTCATATGTTAACTCTTCATTGGAAATCATAACTTTTAGCAATAGGAAGCATCCTTTACCTCACTGAATGTTTTCTTTCTCTTTTTCTGGTGTGTGTGTGTGTGTGGGGGAAGCTACTTCTCCTTAGCCTATATGGTTTCTTCTTTCAGTTACCCAGCTTATTTTTAACCATCTCTTAATTGTTTTAGCCTTTTAAATCAGTTGACTTCAGAGGTGCCATATATATGGTTAGGTTTTCCTAACAGTTTAAAAATCATCTTCTTTAGTGATTTGAGGTCATTCATAATTACTGATATGATTGATATGGTTTGTCTCACCTCTGCTCTATCACTTTATATCATACTTACTGCGCATATTATATTTACTGTGTTTCCTCTCACTGTTACGTGTTTGCTTGGGTATTTAGGAAAGTTTGTACATGGTCTTATTTTTTTTTTAAAGATTTATTTATCTGTTAGGGGTGGGGAGAGGGCAGAGGGGAAGAAAAGGAGAATCTACGGCAGACATCCCACTGAGTGCGCAAAGCCATAATCAGGGTTCAATCTTATGATCCTGAGATCCTCAAGAGTCACATACTTAACTGACTGAGCCACACAGGTACCCCTTAATACTGTACATTTTAAAATAGTAATTATTTTCACAATCATATGTTTATCAGTGCCCTTAATACCCTTTTCTTTTTTTTTTTTTTAAGATTTTATTTGTTTATTTGACAGAGAGAAACACAGACAGAGAGGGAACACAAGCAGAGGGACTGAGAGAGGGAGAAGCAGGCTTCCCACCGAACAGGAAGCCCAATGTGGGGCTCCATCCCAGGTCTCCAGGATCATGACCTGAGCTGAAAGCAGTTGCTTAACTAACTGAGCCACTCAGGCACCCCTACCTTTTTCTAATTTAATCTTTTTTCTATATGCATTGCCAATTTTAAATGGAATTCTTTGGGCACCTGGAGTGGCTCAACCAGTGAAGTGTCCTATTCTTGACTTTGGCTCAAGTCATTGTCTCACAGTAGTGAGATCGAGCCCCGCTTCTGGCTTTGGGCTCAGTGGAGAGTCTGCTTGAGATTCTCACTCGCTCACCCTCTCGCTCGTAAATACATACATACATGGCATTCCTTGATATTCAACTGTTACTTACATAACAATGTTCATATTTCTACTTTATCCATTTTCTCTTTTCCTCCCATTTCTTAGCTGCATTCTTCGTCCATAGATTATTCTTCTACCATGCCCTTGCTCCAAAATTAAATGTTACGTATTTACTATTGTTGAGTTTTTCCAGGGTGGAGCTCATCCTTAGACTTCTTCAGAGGATTTCATACTTTTGATACTTGAAGAACAGGTTGGCTAGAGGTGACGTCGTTGGCTCATGCAATATTTTCTGAGTTTTTTTGAAAATCTTTCTCTACCAACCACCTTCCTATAGCTGATGTGCTGTTGAAAAACTTTAGGTGCCTATCTTGCTTTCTTACTCTTATAATCATTTTACCTGCGAGCACAAAGAAGTATTTGTCTTTAAAGCCTATAATTTTACCTCAGTATGTCATGGAGTGATTACTCTGACCCAAGTTTTTCCAGGTGTGCAATGAGTTCTTTCAATATGTTGATATACACATTTGAGTTTTGTTTGAAGGTTTTTAAACTACTGTCATTTAAGTTCCATTGTTTTGCTGTTCTCTTAATGGATTTCAGTTACATTTTCTTTGCATGTCTCCCATTTTAACCACTTCTTTCCTAGCATTCATATTTTTTTGCTGTTTATATTTATGGTTATTTTTCTACTTTTCAAAAGTTATCCTTCATTTCTGATATGTAAGAAAAAAATTACTTTCCTGAATTCTATTAACTCTCATGGAACTTCATATTATTTTGTATTTGTATATTTTTGTTCTTAATTCTTGAATTCAGAGCCTATTTTTTCATGTACCTGATTGTATGAGACTACTTATTTGAGACTGTTTTGTTCTCCTTTTGGCCGAATATATAGGAAACTTTCTAACAGATGAACTGCCTTCGGTTTTCTTTTTGGGGTAGTCTGATATGGAATTGCTTTGCTTTTGTTTTTCTATTTTGAGACATTTGTGGACAGGATTCTTACCTTAAGAGTGTTTTTTTCTGCCAGTATAGAAACATGTAGCTTCACTAATGGTTGACATTGATGATGGAGGAGGAGAGTAGATTGGCTTATTTTGTGGCTCTATGTTGTTTCTGGAGGACCTATACTTTTCCCTCTTACTTATGTTTTTTACCCCCCCATTACTACTAGGTAAAGACACGTTACCTCTTCTTTCCTAGTAGTGTTACAAACTACAAGTCCCTAATTTCTGTTCAGTGTTTTGGCATTTACTGTTGGACTTTCTCTTTCTGGGACTGATTTTTTTTTTTTTTCTTTCCTGAGCTTTGCCTGTTCTCATTTTCCTTTTTCTCTTTACTGCATATGCTATATTTAAATTCTTCCTTCTTGGCATTAATCTCTGCATTCATAAACTTGTAGTCTTGAAGGGAGTTCCAGCAATAACTTGGAATTTTGTGTTGTATTTCTCTACTCACAAGTCACGTGAAATTCATAGTATTCTCCAACTCCTATTGATACTGATGACATTATTTTATTTGTGATTGTCTCCACATGCATACATTTACTTATATTTTTATATTTGAAACAGTAATGCATACTGAATTTTTATTCTGCTTTTTTACTTGGCCTTTTATCAATTAGCCCATGTTTCCATAGGCTTTATAGTGCCTTTTCAAGTTTTAAACTTTTTAAATATAATTTTCTATTTATGTAATACTAATTTAAAAGTCTTACAAAGTACAAAATATAACAATGAAACAGGAAAAGTAATTCTATCTCCCAGAGGCAAATACCGATACTATTAAAATTTCTCTCTTCAGGATACTTTTCTACATATCCTGACAGCAATGATACTGCACCTCCAATTTGGCATCCTGCTTTTTTCCACTTAACTGTGTTTCACAATCATTTTTCTATGTAATTTAAATTATTCATAAACATAATTTTCAATGTCTTCCTAGTGTTCCACCATATGGACATTCTCCTAACGTCAATTACAATTTTCATTATCAACAAAAATTCTACATGAACATTTTCGTGCATAAATTTGCATCCGTATTTCAGATTTCTTTTTAGGATATATTTCTAGAAGGGGAGGATAAAAGCACAGCATCATCTTTACTGAATACTAAATTTTGATTCATTTTCAGTTACTTGGAAGCAAGACTTAAAGTGTTCTCTTTTAAAGGTGGGAATGGAAGGTATAATATTTTTATAGTTAGTACATAACTGAAATTGCTTACTCTTGCATTTGTGTCTGATCGTAATTTGACATGCTATCAATTATTGGTCCATAATTTTTTTATTGCCATACTTTACAGATATTAGATTCTGTTACTTAATAATGCAGAGACTCTTAGAATAGACCGTTTTAGTTGATTGTACATTGTGTGTTTTTCCTGACTGGATTTTTATCTATTAATCACTCACAAATATCTCTGTCTCTAGTCCAGAGGGCTCCTTTGAGCACTAAGGACTTACATACAATGGTTAACTTACTCTTTCTACTCTGATATCTCAGAGGCATCATAATCTTAACATGGATCCCAAACTTAATCAAGATTCCAGCACACATACTTGACCATCCATCCATCAGTTTAAGACAAAAACCTGGAACTTCAGTTTCTTATTTTTCCTTATATCCACATCCAGTATCTCAATATGTGTATGAATTGTCCCTTCAAAGCATAACCTAAGTTTACCTCATTCCATCCCCACTGCTACCACTCTGGTATATTATATCTTACCTAGAATACTTCAGTATTTCTTTAAAAATATTAGATATTCCCATGTTCCATTCTTCCATAGAATAATAATAGTAACAATAATAATAATAATCCTTATATTAAAAATCAGAATAATAAAATAATCCTGATATTTAAAATCTTTTGGTGCCTTCTAGAAGTAGTGATAAGAATACTGGTAGTTAAATCCCAAGTCTTTACCCTGGCTAACAGTGTCCTAGATGATCTACTTCTGATGTCTCTTGCTTAATGTAGTCAAAATACAGGGTCTTCTTTCAGTTCCTAGAGTATACCACCTTGTTCTAGACTTAGGACCTTGTCAACAGCTATTATTTCTGTCCAGAATGTTCCTCACTATTCCTGCCCCTGACCTTTTCCTGCTTATTGCTCTTGCCTTGATTTAACTGCTGTCTTCTCGGAGGGGTCTCCTCTGACCACCCAGCTTTAAGTGACCTCTGGTCACTTTGTCCTGCAACACGTCATCCATATTGTCCTCATTGTAGCACTTATTAATATTTATAACTTCCTTTTTTAAAAAACAAATCTTTTCATTTTCTGTCCCTCTTATCATAAAAGCAACCATTTCCATATTCTTTACCTCTGTATCCCCAGAATCCAAAACATTACTCTATAAATAAATTTAAATACAGGAATGCATCCTTTCTTTATGTTGTAATGTTATTTATGTTGACAGAATTTATCTACATAGTTTTCTGAACTCCACATTTCTTAGCTGCTCCATCAACATTTCATTTCCTTGACCTTTTCAAATTCTTCCTTCTCTAGGACAATTTTGTCTTCTCAAAAATGTCTAAAATGTCAATTTTAATCTTTCCTACCTCTTAGACAGATAGTAATTTTTAAATTCCATTTTCAGAGTCCCTTCATCCTAATATTTCCTTTTCTCATCCCTATTTTCTTCTTATCTTGTTGGTTTAACTTCAGCTTGCGTTCTCAAATATTTATTTCTATCCCTGTTTAACCCAAATTATTTTTCATCTGACTACCAAAGGAACATTATTTTAAATCTTTGGAATAATCTTAGTTTTATGATACTTTGGTAGTACTTGTGATGTATACAATTGTTCCTTCATTCGGAACTTAGGGAGAGATTTAGTTAATTGGTGGCTATCTGTGAGTTTATTAGTTGGATAACAGATTAACATGTGTAACTCCTTGCCCAATTCTCGCTCACAAGGTTCCTCTGGTACAGATGAGCTGAGCTCTGAACTGATAAATCTGAAAAACTTAATTCTGCCCACTTTCATCTTCAGTACCTGATTGTGAGGATTATCCTTACCAACATGCACAGTATCACTGACCCTATCCCCTTTCTCCACTGTCTGCCCACTCATTTGTTTTATGTATATTAAAATGTAATCATACAAAGTTAGACACTTGTCCATCAGTGGTCACCTGGACTGCTTCCATAGCTTGGCTGTTGTAAATAAATCTGCAACAATCACAGGGGTGCATACATCTTTTTGGATTATGTTTTCATTTTCTTTGGGGGAAATACTAGTGGAATTACTGGATCAAATGGTATTTCTACTTTCAAATTTTTAAGAAACCGCCATACCATCTTCCACAGTGGCTATACCAACCGACATTTCCACCAACAATGCATTGAGAGTTCTTTTTTTCTTCTTCAGCACCAATTTATTTCTTAGGATTTTTATTTTAGCCATTCTGACAGGTGTGATATCTCATTGTCATTTTGATTTCCATTTCCCTATAGTGATGTTGAGCATCTTTTCATTTATCTGTAGTCATTAGTCTGTCTTCTTTGAAAAAATGTCTATTCAGGTCCTCTGCCCATTATTTCATTGATTTCTTTTGGTGTTATATAAACTCTTAATCTATTTTAGATAGTAACTCCTTCTCATATATATCATTTGCAAACATCTTCTCCCATTCAGTGGGCTGCCTTTTTGTTATTTTAATAGTTTCCTTCACTGTACAGAAGTTCTATTATTTTGGTGTAGTCCCAATAGTTTAATTTTGCCTTAGTTTCCCTTGCCAGTGGAGACGTATCTGGAAAAATGTTTGTACAGCTGATGGCCAAGAGATTCCTGCCTATGTTTTCTTCTCAGAGTTTTATGGTCTCGTGTCTTAAACGGAGATCTTTAATCCATCCTGAGATTATTTGTATGTAAGGTGTAAGAAAGTGGTCCAGTTTTTCCAACACCATTTGTTGCTGAAGAGACTGTCTTTTTCCCATTGTATATTCTTGCCTCCTCTGTGGAGTAAGTTAACCATAAACGTGTGGGTTTATTTCTAGCCTCTTACTCTGTTGCATTGATCTATGGGTTTATTTTTGTGCCAGTACCATATTGTTTGATTGCTGCAGCTTTGTAGTATAATATGAAATCTGGGATTGTGGTACCTCCAGCTTTGTTTTTCAAGATTGCTTTGGCTGTTCAGGGTCTTCTATGGTTCCATACACACTTTAAGATAACTGTTGGCGTTAATCTTTGGATTGCTCTGGGTCATATGAACGTGTTTACACATGTATTTTAACAGAACATTGAAAGAAGCTGCCTCAGGGACTACCAGCCTGATGACGTTGTAAACATGACACCCTGTGGCTATCTCTTGGACAAAGCAACATTGCTGTAACAGTTTGCATTTGGATGGTGCTTTACTGTGATATAGGTTGTACATTTAATCAAGAAGAAACATCTTCTTTAGGAGAGAAATGGGACAGGAGAAATGGACTTGAAAATTGGTAATCTTAAAATAAATCTAGAATAGCCAAGGACCTAAAATGAAGTAACAGTAACAAATTAATTCTGAATTTCCTAATTTCCCAAAACATTTTATCGATTTGCCTTTGGGAATCTTGCATTGCTCATATTTATGACATGATCAGTTCTTAGAAGGAAAAAAAAAATACATACTTATTTGAGGAGTTCCATCCGAGGCACAGGTCATATATGTGATCATTCATTTCTGACCGTAGGCAATTACAAGGTTTTGCCTGGCAGGCCTCATGGGGGAAAACTGCCCTCCCCACATTAGACTCATTAGACAGCCAAGGCATTATGATTTTCTTAGGGGAGTTGCAGTCCAGGAGTCAGGTTCTCTTTGGACTAGCCAGGCTCATTCATATAACTGCATTCTGAACTCAGGCAGCTCCATCCAAAGGTTTCCTGACTGGGGCCTCACGCAAAATATTCTCCAGTACCTCCACCCAGACTACTTTATTGGGGTGCCTTGGCTGAGGCACTTTTCCCCACTCTTGACTCACTTCTGTTCCACTTCCAGCCCTTCCATCTCTCCTCCCTGGCAGAAGCCTTTATTCAGGACTCCTCTTCAGGGAGATGATTCCCCTAGTCTGTGCTGCATATCACATGACCCCTGTCTGGTGCCATTCTTCGAGGAAATAAACAGAACACTGAGGAATGGGTGCCTTTCTCTGGTGCAGGAAGTCAACAAAGATTTGACTGTTACATTTAGTTTTGCTTGTTGTTCTAATTAACCAGCCCAGGCCAGCAGCTGACAGTTAACAGTAATCAGTGGTGGTATTTTTGTGAGAACACCAACACTATTTGGTAACAGGTTTTGTAACTGGTCAAATTGACTGGCTTTTATGGCAAACTGATATGCAGCACTGGGCGCCTGGGTGGCTCAGTGAGTTAAGCCTCTGCCTTTGGCTCAGATCATGATCTCAGGGTCCTGGGATTGAGGCCTGCATCAGCCTCCCTGCTCGGCAGGGAGCCTGCTTCCTCCTCACTCTCTGCCTGCCTCTCTGCCTACTTGTGATCTCTCTCTCTGTCAAATAAATAAATAAAATCTTAAAAAATAAAAACTAATATGCAGAACTACCCAGTAAGTAACCACTAGTCACATATGATTAAATTTAAATAAATTAAAAATTCAGTTCCCCAAATTTGCCCTATTTAAAGTGCTCACTCGATAACCAAAAGTGACGAGTAGCTACTATACAGGACAATGAAGTTACAGAAGATTTCCATTGTTGCAGAAAGTTTTGTTAGCACTGTCCAGAATAAAAAAAAAAATACAGTTTATAAGTTACTGTAAAGTATAAATTCTGCAAGCCTTATCTAATTTTATTTTTAAGTATACTTAAAGGAGCTTTGGTTTTACACAATATGCCATTTCAATCAGAGGTCTGAAATTTCCTGGGATTGGCATCTGTTTCTTGAAGAGATTATAAAGGGGAATTTTTCTGCCTTCTTTCTTTCATAAGATTTGGTTTCTAGGTATAACCAAGTCACACTATGTTGAGCACAAATCAGCACTCCAGATGTATGCTGTTTAGTGCCGTTATAACTAACTCGGTAAGTCTGACAGTATGACAAAGTTACTACAAATCAGTAATGCAGCATCATATTAATTTAGCTGTTTGCAAGGGGGAAAAGTGAAATCTAGTACAGGTTTTATTGATTACCGGATGTCCCGGGAAGGTTGATTGCACAGTAGGCCTGGAAGTGACCTGAGCTATTTCACTGACATATGAACTGTTGTTTGGTAATCATGGGTCAAGAAGTTTCAGCGTGCTTTGTATCAGCCTGTCAGCACTGTTTACTGGTAACAGTGAGACCCCCGAAAGGTTCTGCCCTTGGAATTTCTTCTATAGCAAGAAACGTACCCTGCTGTTCATATAGGTCTAAGAGATCACAGCTAAGACTCTATTTTTGCTCTCCTGGTTCCAAGGTCTTCCTGTGCACACATTCCTGATCCAAATAAAAGGTTCCTTCCAGTGTAGTCTGCAGAAGGAATAGAACTGATGCCTGTCACTGCTGTCTCTACACAGTGCGCTGGAGGCCGCCTTTGTCATAACCTTAGCTTTTGATGTTGTTGGAGTTGTTGCTTATGTTGTAGTATATTCATTTTGTTGCTAAATAATATTTCATAGTATAATCACACCACCATTTATTCATCCATCCCATGGTTGAAGGACTTTTGAGTTGTTTCTAGTTTTTAGCTATTGGGCATAATGTTCCTATAAACATTCTTAACTTCTACTGCACATACATACACCTTTCTGTTGGGAATATACCCAGGAATGAAATCATGAATCTTAACTTTAGGTCAGTACTGTCCAAGAGAAATTTAGTCCAAGTCAAGTCACATGCCTAATACAAATTTTCTAGCAGCCACATTAAAGAAGTATTTTAAAAAGTGAAATTAATCAAGCATTTTATTAACCCAGAGTATCCAAAATATTATCATTTCAGCATGTCAGCAGTATGGAAATCATTGGTCAGCTATTTTACATTCTTTTTTATGTATTACATCTTCAGCGTATATTTTATATTCACAGCCATTTAGACTAGCCGCATTGCAAGTATTTAGTAATCAAACGTGGCTATTAACTACTGTATTGGACAGGGCAGCATTAAGGAATACTACCAGTTTTCCAAAGTGGCTGTGCCAGTTCACATTCCTGACAGTAGGGTATGAGCATTACAGATGTTCCACGTCTTCATCAAAATTGGGTGCATAGCCTTACTTTAATACTTTGCTGTTCTGTATCTTTTTCCTACTATAAAACATAACTTCATAACTGTTGTTATTTTGGATACTATGAGTCATCTTTAGCAATTAAGCCCTGTCTAACTGCCCCCATTATTATACTACCTATGTAACCTGGGCAAGTTACAAAGTCCCTTCATCTGTAAGTGGTCATGATAATAAAGTTGCCACGCAGAGTTAGTGACACATTACATATAAAGTATATAGCCAGTACCTGAAGAAATAAATAAACCATTACTTTTTTCAGTGAGGGTTCTGCTGACCATGATGCCCTTCAATTTCTAAAATCTAATTCACAGTAATATCTTTTCAATCCCATACTCATACATTTGATTTTTTAAATTTTCATTTCATATGGGTCTAGAAATCTCTTCTTTTTGAGAAGCTCAGGGATTTTTAACCACATTCACCAATTTTCTTCAATCCCATTCCTGGAATTCTCAAAATCGTATGAAGTATAAGTATCATTTGTTTTCTTTCTTTTATTGGGATTAGAGTCAGCCATTTTTTCACTGTCCATGATATTCTGAGATTCTAAAGAACCCCTACACACAGCACAGTTGATACCTTGGGGTCATTCCTAAATTTCCTACCTCCCTTGATGCTATGTTTCTGTGCTTCTATGTGCTCTCATCCTCCTACACTCAAAGACTTTTTTTTTTTTTTTTTTTTTTTTGCCTTTGTCCTGAAAACTGCTTGAAAGAGGAACATGTTGGGCATTCTCTCCTCCACCTCTCTCACTTCAGCTCAGTTTGCTAAGCTGAGGGTCATAAACCCATTCAGGCATGTTGAAACCCCCCGTAGTATGTTTCCTCCAGCATTTAAATAGAATGCAAGAGGATAGATTAAAATAGAAACTATCACAGCATGTCATAATTAGTAAAAGTGGGGAGTCATTTAGGCTATACTCTGTGTGTATGTGCCTTCATGTATGTATAAGAGTGTTGTGTGTGTTACTTTAATGAAGTTGAATTATTTTTTAGATAACTTTCTTAATGTAGATCATAGTTACCAACATTTGAAAATAGTGTTCTAGAATCTGTGTACACAAGGGGGCGAAGGAAGCATTTATCTAGATGCCATTTGCCATTTTTAGCCTACTTCATTTACATCTTAGGTAAAATTCTTTCCTTTGTCAAAACGCATGTTGTTTTCTACTGATATCCCAATACTTTACCCACATCCATGAAGGACTAGTACTTCACAATCTCTGTCCATACTCCAAATCCAGCCCTCATTCTGGGAACAGCTAACAAATTGTTCCTTAGCACCTTTAACTTACATGATTTTAACTTCCACTATTGCTTATCTGACCACTTCCAAGATCATACTTTTGTCCCAGTTCTTGCTCTCTTGCATTCTTTAGCTCTGTTTCATTCTCTAACACAGTCTCTTATTTTTAAGTGTTTCACCCTCTTGTTCTCATTAAACATACTGAGACTCCATTCTCCAGTGTTTCAATTTCCCCTCCTCTCTAAATGTGTAACTGTCCTCCAATCTCTTTGTCCTCAGCTAGCCAGCCCAGACTCCACTATCATCACCTCCATCTATCCTTGTCAATATGTCCATTTGTCTCATATTTTTGCAAAAAAACTAGACACTTTCCCATTCCCCTATGCCTGTACTGCTGAGTGTTGCTAAAGCAAATTAAAAAAAAATTTTTTTCAACTGTGCCAACTGAAATCACTTAAAGTGTATCTTCATCTAACCAGTGACCCACAAATCAAACATTAATCCTGTAACCCATCACTAGTCAGATCCTTCACTTGGGCACAGGATGATACAGAGATTTCTATTCTTAGAGCAGCTCTGGCTGACTGGGTGGGGCCACCTGGATGGACCAAGGGTAGACAAAGACTGAAGTTGGGCTCAGTTGAAAAAGTGCTATGACTGAACATTGAGGTCTGTCATGTGAGAAGGGAGACAATGATGGCTTTTGTCGTATTTTTCCTTTGTCTATGTATATATTTTTTAAAGATTTTATTTATTTATTTGCCAGAGAGAAACACAGCTAGAGAGGGAACACAAGCAGAGGGAATGAGAGAGGGAGAAAGCAGGCTTCCTGTCCAGCAAGGAGCCTGATATGGGGCTCCATCCCGGGACTCTGGGATCATGACCAGAGCCGAAGGCAGACACCTAATGACTGAGCCACCCAGGCACCCCTCCTTTGTCTATATTAACAGTGATTCCAAAGTTGCATTTCAAGCCTATAATCTTACTCCTATACCAATTCTCTTCAGAGAATGCCTGTGTTTTCTATAATACTGGAGTCGATAATTTATATTCCCAGCCCAGATATCTCTCCTAAGATTCAGAATCATGAATACAGGAGAACTAGACTCTTTTGAGCTAAACATGCCAATTTAACTTGGTTCAATCTAAAAGCTAGCTGTTATATAGGCACCTCAAATTTAGTAGTTATAAAAAATATATGCAGTCTTTCTTTTTTCAAATATCTACCTTTGTATCTTGGTGAACATTTATTTCCCAAGCCACAACCCAAGAATGCATTTTAAAATATTTTCTCTACTAACCACACACAATTAATTACTAAATTCTGATAATTTTCCCTCCTAAATGATTCTTTTTTGTATTCCCCCTTCTTCATTTCTAAGACAGTTTCTTACTTCAGGCTCTCAGTATTCTTACCAAGATCTTCCACTTTAGCTCATCACAAGTTTTTGGTAATTTTTCTCAGATCATGCAAAAATTGCCCAGAATTCTTCCTTTGTTTGGCATGTAATAATCTTCACATTTGATTCCTGCAAAGCTTCCAAACTTATCTTTTACTTCTCTTGTACCCACAGGAAAAGGTAATTATTTTTGTCTATTCCATATGTATCATGCTCAGTAATGACACTATACCTTTATGTATTCTGTCCCCGCTCCCTGGAATATACTGTTTCGGATTGGAACAGGATAACTCCCACTTCAAGTATCTTCTTAAAGGCTACCTCCTTTGAAAGTTATCTTTTTTACCCCTACCATAAGATTTAGGCCGCCTTTATTATTATATTTTCATCTTGGAGTTTTTAACATCACTCTACTGTAGTAATTTATTGTAGTGCTTGAACTTTCTCTTGGCATGTAATGGATACTTAGTGAATATAAGTTAGAAGAACAAATGGATGATTCTCAAGTAAAACATAGATAGAAATCAACTGGGCTAGAGTAGTCCACATTTACTGTGATTTCTCAATATTATGTCATGTACCTATCTTTTCTAAGTTCTAGCTGTGCATATAGATTTTAAACTAGTCATACTGAGGTCTAAGTTTTAAAAAACTGGGGAAAGAAGAAGCATATTTACTGAGTTATTTAGTATCCAGTACAGACAGATAAATGGGCAGAAATACACATAACAACGCTTATGAGCACTTGGAAAAGAAAAAGAATGTAAGATAGTTAAAAGCATGAGTAAAAATTATCCTTGTTAATCACACAGTACCTACATGTATACAAATTATATAATGCATGTTGACAATGATAAGGTATTACAGAAGTGGAAGAATATTTGGGTAAGTGATTTTGTTTTTAAAATGGGCACTTTTGAGCAAAATCTAGTCAGAAATAAGTAGATCAATGCTTAAAGGGCAGCTGTCTGCTCCAAAGGAGGATGGTCTCAGGATTGAGCTTTTCCTTCAAGAAGGCAGCGGGTTTGAAATGCCTGGATATTACAGACCTTTGGCTGAGAGCAAAAGTGATTCTTTCCAAATGAACGATGTAGTTTGCTAATATGTACCAGAGAAACATGATGTTATTACTTGTACTTCCATAGCAATTTGTTTCCCAATGCAAGAGAGATCCCTTCCCTCATGCTTACCAGAAAGAGATAAGAGAAATAAAAATGGCTTCTGCTTTCTAGACAGAGTATTGATTGTACAACAAACCAGTGAGGACGAGTAAGTACTAAATGGAAGTCATAATAACACTATGATGATCTCTGTGGACAAAATCAATAGAAAGGGAATGGCTTTATAAGAGATATACAATGTTATTATTCTAATATCTCAGATCATAAAGCTGAGGTATTTGAGTGTGACATGACATATTAGCTGAACTGACTGGGGAACTATGGTGACCAAAATACTCTCAGCGATTTCTGAGTGTGCACATCTCATACCTCCCCACCCATATACACACAGCAGTGAGCTTTAGCTACACTTCCTTTCAATTCCTGAAATTCCTTTTCACCTCAGGGCCTTTAACCTCACTGTTTCTTTTTTTTATTTATTTTTTTTTTTATTGTTACTAAAAAAATTTTTTTTCCAGTGTTCCAAGATTCATTCCCCATTCCCCACACCCAGTGCTCCACGCTTTAGGTTTCTTCAACTGAAACATTCTTCAGCCAGAACTGTCAGTGACTGGTTCTTTTCTCATCATTCAGGTCTCTGCTCAAAAGCATTTCCTACTAGAGGACTTGCCAAAGCATTGTATCTAAAGAAAGTTATGCTTTATCTCATGCCATTGTTAAGTCCATTGCCTTTGCATCCTAACTGTACCCCTCTCTGGTTATTTATGTCTTTATTTTCTGTCTATTCAGTATTGTCTTCCCTAGACACTAAACTATTTGAATAGATGAATATCTTCTAATAACTGATTTTTCTAGTATGTATGTCTTGTCATCTTTTCCCCTTGAGATTGTGAATTTCCTGATGGCAGAACTAGGATAATGCTCCCTTCTCTTGCCTAATTCTCCCTACAAAAAGCTATCCCCAGTCTAGTTCATCCTTATAGTTTTTTCCACTTTTGATTCCTTGAATAATATTAATACTTTGTGGAAGAAGAGCTTGGCTACTTAGAAGTGTTCATTGTTTGTTTTCATTTGCTTGGCTTTTGGTTGGCACATTCTTCTGTGGGTATAAGAAGACAGATTAAGTTGTTGTTACTATTATTCTTTCCTACCTGCTGTTCCAGGAACAGTTATCATGTGAAAGTTATCTCTCCATCCATCCCCAAAAGAGAAAACACTATTTTCTCTTAAACTGAATATAGAAACCAAGAGAAAGGAGAAAATGAAAGTCAGCATTTTGAAGCCTTTAGAAATGCATGATAATCAATTGACTAACTGGTTCCTTTACTTTAGTTACTGCCTCATTAACTATAAAAGAGAAATTATTTTGAGTTCAAAGAAAAAGATAAACCACAGCTTTTAGTCCATAAGGGAAAAATCTAATTATAGCTTAGAGAGTCTATGTGAGTAATACCGATATAAAGTATAGAAGAAAACTATTAAATTGTTTCACTAAAGTATTAGTAATAGATTTCTTCTAGGTCAGTACATTTTGCCCAATTTTTCTGGAGCATTAATTATTTATTCATTAGGTTCCTTTGGTAACTATGAAATTATTACCTTTTAGCCCAATCTGTACTTTTCTGTATTTTCCTTTCTTGTCTCATTTTAGTATGTTTTTCCAAAACAAAAATTTGCCATCTAGTGCCTGAGTGTATTTGTGGGTTTAAGATTAAAATTTAGATGCTACATCCATTCACCTGAGAACCCAACATCTGAATTATAGCTTGCAAGAAAACTTATTAGCATTTTAAACAGTTTTCCCAAGTGTAAATTCAGAGAAAAATCAATTTACTTTCTCTTTTTTTTAATCTCAGGCTTAGGTTGTAATTTTGCAGTGCCCAATATCTCTCTAAAGCCCGTGGTATATATTCTTCTCCTTTTCTAACTGCGCATTTCATACTTAGCCTTCTGAGTTGATCTTGAAAGAAAATTAATGGGCTCCTTATTCAGTATTGCAATGTTTCAGGTAGCAAATGCATGACAGGTACTTAACCAGTTCCTGAGAAGCCAACCAGTGAGTGTGGCATTAATGATTCTGGAAAAAGTTAACTAAGTACATCTATCACTTTGTCATGTGTGGTAAAAGACTGCATCAATCAGAGCATAAGAGGGAACTGTCTTTGCTTCTGTCTGTGGGTACTACTGAAATCTGCTACAGAAATCAATTGAATAGGTACGGTAAGCTGCATTTATGTTGATTGCATAAAATAAATGGAAAAATAGAAAGGAGACTGGTAATATAGCTCCTGGAATAAAGGAGAGGTCAGTTTCCTGAGATAAGAACCATCTTTGTGAAGTTGATATTCCTGAGAGGTTTTTCCAATATTAGAGTCTTATAAATACAATCTAAATGGTTGAACTATTAAATTTTTCTGAAGTACTATTTAACCTGAGACATATAAGAAACAAATGGATAGTCCCATCATAGGTGTTTTACTTCATTATTTAATTCTAGTCTATATGGAATTCATTTGGGAGGTTCTCAGTGCACGTACCTACTAACATTAAACCTAATGGCTGTCTTTACAGCAGGGGCCCACCTGTACTTTTATCTTTTCACCATTGGAATCTCTCCATCTCAGTACATCCTGCCATCTGGAATTTCATTAGCAAAAGGAGATGAAGAGAATAACCTTTTGCTGAATGAATGACATAAAGGGAGGAATTGAGGAAGCAGAGAAGAGGTCCAAGATGACAGTCCTTAATGAATGCATGGAAATTACAGGAGCAAGGAAAGAATAGAATTTTGAAAAGAACCAATGATAAAGGAAGCAAAACATTACCTTTCTTCACAGAAAGATAAAACAATGAATGATTCAGTTACAAGAGAATAACTGAGAACTTCCTTTAAATAATTCACATATATATACCACATTCCAAAAAAAAAAAAAAAAAGCCATGGCATACTCTCATGAATATCTAAGTGCAAACTGACACAATATTCCTGGGGAAAAAATTTAGTAATATTGTAAATAGCCTTAAAGTAGTTAATATCCTTGGCCTCAGCAGTTCCCATTCAACAACTGAATCTGAAGTAAGGAAATCTACATGAAACACAATAATGGTGTTATTTGTAATAATCAGAATATCAAACCAACTTAAAATATTTCTCTATTGTTGAAAAATTAAAAAGGCTATGTTTATTCAAATATTTTTAGAGAATAAGACATAGAACATGATTCATTATAAAATGCCAGGTTTATAAAATAAAAACTGCATATAATCCCTCATATATAATTACTATTTTTATAAGTAAGCATAAATAGACAAACATACTTATTTTCATGAGATAGAAGTTTGCAATTGCTACAGGAATCTTAAAGAAAAATAACTTTAAGAAACCAAAGTGTGTTATGGAAAGAGCTTTGGAATTTTAATAATCTGAATTCAACTTATTCTATTACATGGCAAAAACATTAGTGCTTATTGAAGTTTCCATAGGCCTAACCCCTCTTTGGCTTCGGTTGGGGTGTGGAAGTAGTTCTGGCTGCCTGATCAAAGCCCTATGAAGTACCTTCTTGAAAGGGAAGCAGTGTAAGCACCTACGTACCTCTACCATTTTCCTCTTCCTTTGCCATGGTGTCCTTCCAGGCTATGTGCTCCAGATAGCAGCTGGTGTAGCCATAAGATGGAGGAGGACAATCCAAGTTGGAAAGAGTGAGAAACAGATGTAGAAATTGTTTTAAGCCAGTAAAGTTTTAGGGATGGTCTGTTCCTGTGGCAGAACCTAATCCATCCCAACTAATACATATTACTTAATAGCTCCTATGAACTTGACATACAGACTCAGAAGGATTCAATAACTGTTTCTTCACTCATAAATTTAGGATCAAGGGTACTAAAACATTTCTCATAGGGCTGCTTAAGGATACAAAGTTTTACTCATGCAAAATGAATAAGTTCTAGAGATGTACCATGTAGCATGGTATCTAGAGCTAATAATGTATTATATACTTAAAAATTTGCAGCTCAGATCCTGAGCTCACCTCATCCCAGGGACACACTGAGATAGCAGCTGTACATATCCAGCTAACTCTGAAAATGACCTGAAGACTGCAGAATAGACCTTCAACAATTAATCGCAGACAAGAAGCCATATTCAAAATGGTAGAATGGGTGGTGATATAGTTGGGAACCAAACTCTTGGTAAGACTAACCACAAAAGGAAGGTGATACCATAAGCAAGGAGAAGCAAAAGGATCAGACCCCATTCTAGGCACCCCTAGCACTGGGGACCTGCTCTAGGAAGACAAATTCCCATAACATTTGAAAATTAATGGGCTTTAACTCTAGGAGAGCCAGAATGTGTTAAGAAATTGAGACCCTATCCTTAAAGAGCCAGCATAAATACCTCAACCTGAGGCACAGGAGAAAAGCAGCAGTTTAAAAAGTGCCTGGGGTATACATGAAGATTTCTCCAAGAATAAAGGTAGTGACAGATATTCCTTTCTTCTCCAAGTTGAGATAGCTGTATGCTTCTGGGAGCTAGTGCTAACACTCCAGGGTACCCCTGCAGACCCACCCACATGAACAAGTGTTCCTCCAAAGTAGCTCTGGTCCTGCCACAGCAGAGAACAGCAGCATTACAAAGTGATTCCTGTCCTGGGGAAAGGGGAGGATAATCCCACTCACCAACATGCCCAAAGTTACAACAAGCCCAGCTATTTAGCTGACCAGACAGGGAGCAAGTCTTGTCTAGAAGAGGCTGACTGCATGCTCTACTCCCTAGGGGCTCCCAGTGACCTCATACAGGCCTCTTAACAGCATAGAGAACAAATCCTGCTGAGAATTCCTGCAGCAGGCTAGGCTGAAAGCAAAGGGAGCTCAGCCATAGGAGTAGGGTGCACTTGGCCCACAGAGGAGATACCCCTAGAACACCTAGATCTTATGACCAAGGAGGAACTGTGCTATAAAGCACTGTGGACCTCTTCTACACAAGGCCTCTACTTTCAAGACCAGGAGACAAAGCTGACCTCCCTAATACAAACAAAGAGTGTTAAACAGAATAAAGAGACAGAGGAGTATGTCCCAAATGAAAGAACAAGACAAAATCACTATAAAAAACCTAAATGAAATGGAGATAAACAATATGCCTGATAAATACTTCAAAGTAATGGTCATTAAAGATATGAACCACACATGAGAAAAGAGTGGATGAACTTAGAAAGATAAAGAACCAGAGATCAATTCAATAACAGAACTAAAAAATGCATCAGAGAGAATTAACAGCAGAAGAATGGATCAGTGATCTGGAAGACAGAGAAAAGGAAAGCAACTAAGCTGCAAAGCAAAAAGAAAGAGAGTAATATAAATGAAAATGCGTTAAGGGAACTTGGCAACACCATCAAGTGTAATAGCATTAGAGGGATCCCAAAAGGAGAGGAGAGAGAAAAGGGAGTGGAAAACTTTTTGTGAAAAAAATAATAGTTGAAAATTTTCCTAATCAGAGAAACAGATATCTAGGTCCAGAAATCATAGAGGACCCCTGGCAAGATTAACCCAAGGAGGTCTACATTGAGACACATAATAATTAAAAATGGCATAAAGTTATATAGAATTTTAGAAATAGCAAGAGAATGCAAAATGGTTACGAATAATGAAAATTTCATAAGGCTATCAGGTGATTTTCCAGAAGAAACTATGCGCACCAGAAGGAGTGGCATGATAAAGTACTAAAAGGAAAACATCTATGACCAAAAATATTGCCCGGCAATGTGATCATTCAGCATTGAAGGGAAGATAGTTTCCTAGACAATATTGAAGGGAAGATAGTTTCCTAGACAACATTGAAGGGAAGATAGTTTCCTAGACAAGCAAAAGTTAGTTAAAGGAATTCAACACTAAACCAGTCTTATAAGAAACATTAAAGGGAATTCTTTGAGTGTTAGGGCCACAACTAGAAAAAAATTATAAAAGGAAAAAAATTCAGAGGTAAAAACAAACACTTAGGGAAGGTAGTAGATTAAACATTGATAAGGCATGCATGGAGATTAAAACAAAGGTAGTAAAATCAATTATCTACAAAAACTAGTTGAAGAATGTACAAAATAAATAGAGATGTAAAATAAGACATCATATATATAAAATGATAAGGGGGAAATGCTTTAAAAATGTGTTCAAGCTTAAGCAACCATCAACTTAATATGGACTGCTAGATACATAAGATGTTACATATGAAGGGGCACCTGGGTGGCTCAGTCAGTTAAGCGTCTCCCAGGGTTCTGAAATCGAGCCCCACATCAGTCTCCCTGCACAGCAGAGAGCCTGTTTCTCACTTGCCCTATGCTGCTCCCCTGCCTATTCTCTCCCTCACTCTCAAATATTTTTTTTAAAATGTCACATATGTACCCGATGATAACTACAAATCAAAAACCTATTACTAGGTACACAAAAAATAAAGAGAAAGAAATCCAAGTATAAAATTAAGAAAGCTACCAAACCAAATGGATGAGAACAAAGAAGAAAGGAAAAGAACTACAAAACCAGAAAGAAAAATGAACCAAATGGCAACAAGAACATACTTATCCGTAGTTACTTTAAATGAACTAAATACTCCCATCAAAAGACACAGAGTGAATGAATGGGTTTAAAAAAAAAAAAAAGACCCATCTATATGCTGCCTGCAAGAGACTTACTTCAGAACTAAGACACATACAGACAAAAGTAAAGTATGGAAAATCAAAACCTGTAGCAAGAAACAATGAGGTCACCACATAATGATAAAGGAATCAATCCAACCAGAGAATATAACAACTGTAAATATCTATGCATGGAACATAGAAGCACCTAAATACAGAGATCAAGTATTAACAGGCATAAAAGGAGAAATTGACAGTAATACAATAATATTATGAGATTTTTAACCCCCCACTTACATCAATTGAGAGATCATCCAGACAGAAAATCAACAAGGAATTAGTAGCTTTCAACAACACATTACACCAGATTGACCTAACATAAATATACACAGAACATTCCACCTAGACACAACAGAGTACACATTCTTTTCAAGTACACATAGAAGATTCTCCAGAATAGATCATGTTAGGCTACAAACAGGTCTCAATAAATTTAACAAAATTAAAATTATATCAAATATCATTTCTGATCATAACACTATGAAAGTAAAAATCAATTATAAGAAAACATCTGGGAAAAACACAAATATACAGAGGCAAACAACATGCTACTCAACAACAGTGAATGGGCTGACCAAGAAATCGAAGAGAAATTAAAAAAATACACAGAGGGGCATCTGGGTGGCTCAGTTGGTTGAGCGACTGCCTTGGGCTCAGGTCATGATCCGGGAGAGCCGGGATCAAGCCCCACATCAGGCTCCCTGCTCAGCGGGAAGCCTGCTTCTCCCTCTCTCACTCCCCTTGCTTGTGTTCCCTCTCTGGCTGTGTTTCTCTCTGTCAAATAAATAAATAAAATCTTTTTAAAAAATACACAGAAATAAATAAAAAACACAGTGGTTCAAAATCTTACAAACACAGCAAAAGCAGTTCTAGGAGGGAAGTTTATAGCTGTACAGGCTTACCTTAAGAAACAAGAATAACCTCAAACAACCTAACCTTACACCTAAAGGAGCTAGAAAAATAATAAACAAAACCCAAAGCTAGTAGATTGAAGGAAATAATGAAGCTACATGAAAAAGAATGAAACTGGACCACTTTCTTATACCACGCACAAAAATAAACTCAAAATGGATGAAATACCTAAATGTGAGACTTGAAACCACAAAATTTCTAGAAGGAGACCTTTACAAAAATCTGTTCGACATTAGCTATAGAAACATTTTTCTGGATACATCTCCTCTGGCAAGGAAAACTAAAGCAAAATTAAATTATCAGGACAACACCAAAATAAAAAAGCCTTTGCACAGCACAGGAAACCATCAACAAAACAAAAGGACTCTTTCTCCTGTATGGGAGAAGATATTTGCAAAGTGATCCATTTGATAAGGGTTAGTAGCCAAAATATATAAAGAACTTACACAATTCAAAGTCAAAAAACAATCTTATTTAAAAATGGGAAGAGGACCTGAATAGACATTTTTCAAAGAGGACATGCAGATGGAGAGCAGATACATCTTTTCTCAACATCACTCATCATCAAGGAAATATAAATAGAAACCACAATGAGCTATCAACCTAACACCTGTACCTCTCAGAAGAACTAAAATCAAAAGCACAAGAAACAAGTGTTGGTGACGATATGAAGAAAAATAAACACTGGGGCACTTGGGTGGCTCAGTGGTTAAGCCTCTGCCTTCAGCTTGGGTCATAATCCCAGAGTCCTGGGATCGAGCCTCGCATCAGGTTGCCTGCTCACTGGGAAGCCTGCTTCTCCCTCTCTCACTCCCACTGCTTGTGTTCCCTCTCTGGCTGTGTTTCTGTCAAATAAATAAAATTAAAACACACACACACACTAGTGCACTATTGGTGGGAATGTAAATAGGTGTAGCAACTTTTAAAAAACATTATAGAGGTTCCTCAAAAAACTAAAAACAGAAGTACCATATGATCCAGTAATTCCACTAATACATATTTATCCAACAAAAAGGAAAACACTAACTCAAAAAGATCTATGCATGCCTACTTTTATTGCAGCATCATTTACACTATCTATAATATGGAAGCAACGCAAGTGCCCACTGATAGATGAGTAGATAAAGAAGATGTGGAATATATGCACAATAGGTTATAACGCAGCCATATAAAAGCATGACAGTATGATTTCACTTACATGTGGAATCTAAAAAACAAAACAAGTAAGCATAACCCTTAAATACAGAGAACAAACAGGTGGTTGCCACCAGGGAGGGGTGTGATAGGGGAAAGGCAAAATAAACAAACTTCCAGTTAAAAGTAAGTCACAGAGAAAAAAAGTAAAGCATAAGGAACGTAGTAAATGGTGACTGCACTTACTGTGATAAGCATTTATTATAGAATTTCCAAGTCAATATTTTGTACACCTGAAACTAACACTGTATGTTAATTATACCTCAAAAAAACTTGCTAAGACGTTAAGTCTTATATAAAATTTTCTTTCTCTCACATATACACACTCAAATAATACCAAGCAGGGCAAGAGGCAAGTTTGGAGTGGTTAATACACTTATGGCATACATTGTGGTGATGGTTGCATGGAAAGATACTTATCTCCAAGTTGTATATATTAAATATGTATAGCTTTCTGTATGTCGATCATTCATCAGTAGTGTTTTTAATAAAGATTTTAATGAAAAATGCATTAAAAATCATATAATAGTTTTGATTGAGTTTTAATTTCATTCAGATAAAATTATTAAATCTCATATTTTACCGGTTTACTATATTTTATTCCCCTTTATAAAGAGGATCCTTTATAATGGACAGCAATTGCTATATGTTCAGTAATTTGTTAAAGAATTGACCAGAATAGAGAAAAAGTGCAAAATAAGTAAAGTCTTTGGATTAGACTAAGATGAGGAAAAGGAGATAAGAACAGAAGTAAAATATGTGATTTCTAAAAGCAGAGTTTAGTTTCATATTAACATAAAAAATGAAATTTCAGGGGCGCCTGGTGGCTCAGTTGGTTGGCCGACTGCCTTTGGCTCAGGTCATAATCCCGGAGACCCAGGATCGAGTCCCACATCAGGCTTGCTGCTCGGCGGGAAGCCTTCTCCCTCTCTCACTCCCCCTGCTTGTGTTCCCTCTCTGGCTGTGTTTCTGTCTGTCAAATAAATAAAATCTTAAAAAAAAGAAAAAAAAAGAAAAAAAGAAATTTCACATTGTTTCAGGGTTCACCTAAAAATAATGATTATATATTTTTAAAATGTTAGACATGACTTCTTATTTGTCAATTATTAAATGAATCAACTCACAAATTATACATAAAAAATGATTTTTGTTTTCTATGAAAAAATGTTTTTATGTAGTGGCAGTGTGAATTAGCCAGATTAAAGCAAGCAAGAAAAGATGAAGTTATATGATTTAGAGAGAAGAAAAATAACTACAACCACCATAGCCATAGAACTTATTATTGCACTCTCACAAGCTCACCCAAAATGTTTTAAAGGTATGTTTTTCTCTAGGGTTATAAAGCTCCATTAACAGAAACTATGATAGAACTTTCAAACTATCTGTATTAGCTCCAGTAAATTATTTCCTTCCCCCAAACTGCACTACATAAAGCAACAACCCCCTGGTTGGTTAAGTAAGCACTAAAATTTTGGAAATGTAATAAATTCATCTGTAGGATTTCCAAGATTCCAACAATAATCCCAAAGGCAAAATGTACTGATCTAATCACTTTGGTACTGCATCACAAGGCACTGAATAGAAAAGTCAATAAAAGCATCCGAGCACAGAGAGGCAAGCTGTAGTCAATATATGATTTTGAAGGGAACTGTCAGATAAAAAGTCATTTAGACTTACCAAAATTTACTTCCTAGTATTTGTAGTTTAGACTGCATAGAATTCAGACATACATCCAATCTTATTTTAGTCCCTTTTTCCTTTATCCTCTCCTTAAGCTTTTCCATTCACAATATATGTGCCTATACTTGTGTCCTCCTCTTTCTCTCATATATGATGCGTAAAGATATATATGGAATAGAAAGATATATAATATATACAGAAATATATGTTTATATATAAATATATATTTCCCACTCCAAGAAAAAGTTTGCCAGTCTTGAACTTTTACTGGCCAGTTGAAAACATACCCAAAATTTGTAGGAAAAAATTATTACAAAAATGCATTCACAAAAATTGAGCCACAAATAATGATATAACAGGATAAAATGCAAAAACAATAGTAGCTTAAAAGGTAATTTAACTATTTTAACCCTTGAAGTCTCTGGAGAATTTAACAAATGAAAAAAACAGTTTCTTAAAATTACCATTTGTGACTGCCTTCCTAAAACCTCTAAGTTCTCTATGGGAAAAAGTCACTGTGGTCTTTTAATTTGAGAATGTGTGCTTTCTTAGCTGTAGCACTTCTCAGAACCATTAGTTAATTAATATCCACTTGTAAATATCCAAATACTGGGGTACCATAAACTATCTGGCCACAGAATTCTCTTGTACTACAAAGAAAATATTTAGAAACATTTTGACAAACAGTACTATTCCTTGGAACATGTTTTGGGAAATACAACACAACACATTAACAATCAAAGCCTATCGATACAACAAGTTTATGCTAACTACTGGAAAACGGTTCTTCATTTGCTAATTTTCAGTCACATCCTGAATTGTTCTGTGTTCAGATAATTTACTTTAAATGTGCTTTCTGTGGAGAAAATAATTAAACTCCTAAAGCCCTGTCCACTTTTCCAGGTTCTAAGTCACCTGGTATATTCAGTAATGCTATGACAACAGCACTTTCAATAAGTACTGACAACCCTGATGATGTGAGTCCTGTTACAATAGTTAATTGATATATTGAGAAGAATTAGAGAAATCACCTTAGAAATCATCTAGGCAAAGTCTCAATTTACAAATTAAAAACCTTAATACAAGTGGTAAAATGACTTTTCCAGAGTCTGACAATCAGTTGGTAGAAAATTTTCCTTCATCCAGTCTAATCTAAGCCTTCAGTAAGAGAAAATCAAAACACCTCTTCAGAAGAAAAAAGAAAACAATACGGTATCTGTTTTGAATTTATTTTTAAATTGGTCTTTAATAAACCTAAAGAGGAAAAATGAATGGGCTGTGATTAATTCTATTTTTTCTCACCTCTTCCCCAAAACCATCCCAACATCTAGCAAATTCTTTTATATCCAATGGCTTCTCCTGAAATGTCTCTTAATTAAATGGCTTAGGGACTACAAAATGAATAAAGTAGTTCTTTATAAAATGATTCTACCCATAACAAGACTTGCATTCTGAATCTCTTTACCCTGCCTAATGTGCTGCAAAGAACTGAAGCCATGTGCTGTAGAGCTAATCATTGGGGCAGCATTTCCTCTGACCACTGCATTAGAACTTCTAGGCAGGACTTAACCATAAACTACCACCACTGAATGAGTAAAAGTATTGCACTTGAGCCTGAAAACAGATGAGAAACTTTTACTGATCCTAAGCAATTTTTGGATTGTAGGAACTCTTAAAAAAGGACTTAGAAGGGGACTAGATTTTGAGCATATACAAAAAAGTACATGAGCTTGACACATAGATTTTGTTTGGCTTTTTTTTTTTTTTAGCTGCTAAATTTAGTGTTGTAAAACTGTCTTTAACATTTGAAAGTTGAAGATTGAGTGTATGTCATGTGAACATTGTTCAACACTTGCAACTTTTTGAGTTGAAACTGAAAATGCTTCTTTCCACTTGGATACATTTTTCTAAATGGATTTTCTGTTCAGATGCTCTAGAAATATTCATCCACATATTGAAATATCTGCCATAACTTTACATCAAGAAGACAAAAAGCTCAAATAAATGACAAGACAATGAAAATGGAAATCTGCTTAATTTAAATTTAGCATGTTCCGAGTGTAATGTGATTACATCAGTTCTTTCAATGCCAGTTATTAGAAGACTGGCCTCAATAAAACTGGAAACTCCGGCACTTCAACAAACATTTATTGAACAACTTTTCTGTTATATTCCATAAATAATATTTTGCTGGAAACTAGAGTGTAATATGTATATGGAATGTCTTTTCTGACTCATAAGAACAATTATTTTATAGCACATATATATGTAACTATGTAATGTGAAGTGATATAAAAGTGATACACAAATGAATAAAAGGAAATAGAAATCATCAATCACATGGATACTACAAACTATTATGTGGTAGAGATTCTTGAAAGAGAGTGAATCAAAGATGGCTGAAAAGGTAGATAGAATTTCATTTGATGACGTCAATGAAGTAGCAGAAACTAGAGTTAGGAATATTCCAGTTAAGAAAATGAGAGCAAAAAAAATTGTATCTATGTGCAAAAACCAATTCATATCATGCACTATTATAAGAACAAAAATCATGCTATCATTTCAATGATGCAGAAAAAGTATCTGAAAAAAATCTAAAATTCTTTCATGATAAAAATTCTTTACTCCAAAAGGAGAGAAAAGGAAGCCTCCACATTCTGATAAAAGATCTACTTCTGCCACTTCTGTTCTATATGTACCTGAGATTTTAGCCAGAGGCTAAAGAGGCATCTAGATTGGAAAGGAAGAAGTCTATTTGCAAATGACTATACATACAGTATGTAGAAAATTCCAAAATATCTTCCCCCCAAAACATTAGAATTTATGGTTATTGGAATAAACAAGTTCAGGATGGTTGCATAACACAAGATCAGTACACAAAAACAAATTATATTTCTATACACTGGCAATACAGATAATTCTATTTACAATAGCATCAAAAAGAATAAAAGATTTAGCAATAGATTTTTTTAAAGTGGAGGAGTTATACATTAAAATTATAAAACATTTAAAGAAATTTAAAAAGATAAACACATTTTAAAAGACTTTAAAAGATTTAATAATTTTAAATTTAATTATTTTTATTAACTTAATAATTTAATAAAATTCAATTTTAAAAGATAAGAAATTTTAAAAGATAAAGATAAATTATCTTTTATTTAAAAGATAAAGAAAACTTGTGGTCACAGGTGTAATAATGATATTGACTTGTAAAGCTGTTATTATTCTCCATATCATTATACAGATTGATCATAATTCATATCAAACACCAGCTGGCTTTTTCCCCCCCCCCGTTTTTATAGATACTGACAAGTTAATCCTAAAACGCATAAGGAAATGAAAAGGACTGAGAATAGCCAAAATACAACAAAGTAAATCCATTCACATTTCCTGTTTTGAAAACCTACTGCAAGGCATAGTAATCAACATGGTGTATTGCTGACATAAGAATAAACACAGAATTGTAATAGAGTTTAAAGGAGACAAAATAATTCATTGGGTAAAGAACAGTCTTTTCAATAAATGGTTCTGGGACAACTGAATAGTCACATAAAAAAGCAAAACAAGGGTGCCTGGGTGGCTCAGTGGGTTAAAGCCTCTGCCTTCAGCTCAGGTCATGATCTCAGGGTCCTGGGATTGAGGCCCGCATTGGGCTCTCTGCTTGGCAGGGAGCCTGCTTCCTCCTCTCTCTCTTTGCCTGCCTCTCAGCCTACCTGTGATCTCTCTCTCTGTCAAATAAATAAATGAAATCTTTAAAAAAGAAAAAGAAGAAGTAGTTAGACCCCTTCCTTGACCCATGCATAGAAATTAACTCAAGTTGTATCAGAATTAAATGTAAGAGCTAAAACTATAACATTCTTACCAAAAACAAAACAAAACAAAACAAACCCACAGGAGTAAATCTTTATGACGTTGGATTGGGTTAGGCAATGATTTCTTATCACAAGCAATCAAGGAGAAAACTGATTTGTTGTATTCCATCAAAATTAAAAACAATTTGTATTTCAAAGTAAAATGTCACGAAGGTGAAAAGACAACCCATAGACTTGGAGAAAAGAACTTGAGTTCTCATATAACTCAACAGTAAAAGGATCAATAACACAATTTTAAAATGACCAAAGGGTTTAAATAGACATTTTTCCAAGTATTATATATAAATGGCTAATAAGCACATTAAAATATGCTCAATATTATTAGCTATTTAGGAAATGTAATTGAGGACCACACATGATACCACTTCACATTTGCAAAAATGGCTAAACTTTAAAATAAAAGGCAGTAATAAATACCACTAAACTTGTAGTGAAGTTGGAATCCTTATATATTGCTGGTGGGAAGGTAAGATGGTATAGCCATTTTGGAAAATAGCTTATTCCTCAAAATTATGCACTATAATTTTGCACTAATTCCACAGAATTATCATATGATCCAGCAGTTCCACTCCTAGGTAGATAGTCAAGAGAAATGAAAATATATGTCCACAAAGAAATTGCACATGAATGTTCACAGCAGCATTATTCATAATAGCTAACAAATAGAAACAATTAAAATGCTTATCAACTGATAAATGGATAAGTGGGATACAACAACTGGGCCATAAGAAGGAATCAAGTGCTGATACGTGGCACAATGTGAATAAGCCTGAAAATCACTATGCTGGTAATGAAAATAGTAAAAACAAAAACCAGTTTCAAAAATCACATGTTGTATGATAGCACCTGTATGAAACTACCAGATTGGTAAATCCATAGAGACAGAAACTAAATTAGTGTTAGCCTGTGACCCGAATTAAGGGAACAGAGAACAAGATGGATAATGACTATTAAAAGGTACAAGGTTTCTTTTATGCATTTGATAAAATGTTCTAAAATTAGGATATGATGATGGTTGCACAATTCTGTAAATACACTAAAAACTAATTATACACTTTAAGTGGGTGAACTTTATGGTATGTAAATTATACCTAAGTAGAGGGTTAAAGAAAAGTAGAGGTTAAATTTAAATCTTACTTTCACCAGTTACTAGTGTATGACCATAAGTCACAGCCTCTCTCATCTACAATTTCCTCATGTGATAAATTGGGATAGAAATACCTCCATTACAGAACTACGGAGAGAACTGAAATAAAAGCATAAACTCTTTTAAACTTGGAAAATATGTGAAGGTGGGAAAGTAAAGCAGTTTCCTCTGGGGAGTTCACTATAGCTGGAAGGTAGATGATTAAAGACACAATGCCTTATTTGAGTGATTGCCTATTATCTGCTAATGCTGGGCAAAAGTAAATGGTCAGCAAAGAAGATATAGTTGCTGCATTCTTGCAGCTTCTGATTTAGTGAAAGACAGACATTTTCTAAATAATGGTAAAAATAGAAACTTTCATATTAATGCTGCTGAATTGGCTCAGAAAAAACCTTCCCCAAATGTACCACTTTCATGTGGACTTTTTTTTTAAGGATTTATTTGAGAGACAGTGGCAGCACATGTTGGGGGAGGAGTAGAGGGAGCTGAAACTCTTGCAGACACTCCAGTGAGCACGGAGCACCCTGACCTGAGCTAAAACCAAGAGTCACATGCTTAACTCATTGAGCCACCCAGGTGCCCCTGGCATGTGGACTGTTTTGAGCTGAAGGCAATCAAGACCCAGTAGATTCAAGCAAAGCTTATATCTGCTCCCCTCTTACACTACATAAAAGAATTTAGATAGGTGGCCTGGCCCCAACAAAGAGCTGCTACCAAGAGATAACTTCACAAAAAAAAAAAAAGAAAAAGAAAAAGAATCTGTATGGCAGGACAAATCTCTACCTACCAAACATCTGCTCTTCTTATCATCCTGTGAATCACCCACCTGATCTCTGAAGTCCCAGGTCCATCCCATTCCTTAGCTTAATATGGCAAATAAGCCTCAACTGCCTAGCTTGTCTTTGGGTCTTAGATTTTTATGTTAATTTGATTACTGGACCAAAGAACCATGAAGGGTATACAAAAAGTTTTTTTTTTTTTTTTTTCTCATACTTCACAGGAAAAAAAACAAACTTGTATCAAAGTATTTAATATAGGGACAAATTTAGTTTGGGACTGTTACAGGAATCTATGATTTGGGGTAGTGTTAATGAAGACTATTCTGGGGAAAGTGGTTGAGATCTGAAGCATAAATAAGAGTTATCCAGGAAAGGAAGACAAGGACTTTCCAGACAGACCAGTTTATTCAAAGCCCTAAAATGGGAGAAAGCATGGAGCACTCAAGGACCCGAGGAAAGTTAGGGTGATCTGGATAGGCAGAATAATAAAGCAAAAGAAAATGAAAAGGAATAGTCAGGAGAGAAAAAAACAACCAAGAGAATCTGGTGTCATGGAAATGAAAAATAGTGTTCAATAACAGAAATGGTTTCAATACTGCTTATTTCTTCTAGGAGTTCTATTAGATGAGAGCCTAAAAAATACCCAAACAGATTTAACAATATGGAAATCATAATTGATCTGATGCATTTCTATTTCTATGAATTTTCTGGGTCAGAAATCAGAATGGACTGAACACAAGCAGGGAGAAATGAGAAATGAGCTCAGTGTATACGGTATTGATTACTGTGGTTGTGACGGAAGAGAGATAAAGAAGTTAGCTCAAAGAAATTGCTTTTGTGATATTAAAGATAGAAGACCCTTGAGCATATATAAATGATAATGAAAAAGATCTAAAAGAGAGGTAGAGACTGAAGATACACAACAGTGTGGGTTCCTGATATGCAGAGAAATAAGCAGGAGTTACGAGATTTAGAGCAGATGAAAAGACATATGTGTGGTGGCACCTGGGTGGCTCAGTTGGTTAAGCAACTGCCTTTGGCTCAGGTCATGATCCTGGAGACCCGGGATCGAGCCCCACATCCGGCTCCCTGCTCAGCGGGAAGCCTGCTTCTCCCTCTCTCACTCCCCCTGCTTGTGTTCCCTCTGTAGCTGTGTTTCACTCTGTCAAATAAATAAAATCTTAAAAAAAAAAGAAAAGAAAACACATATGTGGTCTGGCTTTAGGAATTTCAGTAACTAATTGTTTACAGGCTTCTATCTCACTTGGTAAAAGAAAGGTAACATCCCATATCCAGAATGGGATAGAAGTGATAGGTCAGAAATTTTAGTAGAATCAAATAGAATAGTCATCATAGGAAAACATAGTAAGAATTCTATGCAATGTTGAGGTCCCATAGAGTGCAGTCATTCTCAATTCATAGTGCTGGTTTTCCTGATAGTTGTAGAGGAGAAAAATAATTTGCCTTCTGCCTTCTAGGTGCTTGGCTGAGACAACCCAGTAATAAAAGATTAATAAAAGAAAACAGAAGTTTGATAACATGAATACCTCCTATGTACATGGGAAATTACCCAGGAAAATTGAGTAACTCCCCAAAATGGCCCAAACTACCACTTTAAATAACATCTCCAGCTAAAGACAAATGATGTTTGGGGGGTAATAGGGAGGTTAGTTAAGAGAGGTTACCAGGAAAGTACATATGCAGATTTAAATTGTCTTCTCCATTGACAGAAGTTTCTAGAGACTTTTTTGAGGGGGGGGGGATTTCCTTATTTGGCACAGAGAGAGAGATCACAGCTAGGCAGAGAGGCAGGCAGAGAGAGGGAGAAGCAGACTCCCCGTGGAGTAGAGAGCCCCATGTGGGGCTTGATCCCAGGACCCCAAGACCATGACTGAAGCTGAAGGCAGAGGCTTAACACTCTGAGCCACCCAGGCACTCCAGTTTCTAGAGATTTATCTTTTCCTCCTGGAACAAAGAGGATAACACCCTTACAAATGGAGATTTCCCTTATAAAGGTAAATTTCTTACAGCAGGGTAAACTTACTGGTTTTCAGAGTTTTCCTAAGTCTGCTGTTTCTTAAAAATACTCCACCTAAAATCATGCCAGAAGCATACTTTGGGGGGTGGAATATTTTGCTCCCCTTCATAGGTATATTTCTTCAGCACTGTTCATCTGTTGCAGTATTGCAAAGAAAGGTGATGTACTTGGTATATTGTAAGCTGGAAGTGTTAAAAATACTGAGTAATGGGAATTTAGATTTCTTTTTTTTTTTTTTTTAAAGATTTATTTGACAGAGAGAAACACAGCAAGAGAGGGAACATAAGCAGGGGGAGTGAGAGAGGCTTCCCACCGAGCAGGGAGCCTGATGTGGGGCTCAATCCCGGGTCTCCGGGATCATGACCTGAGCCGAAGGCAGTGGCTCAACCAACTGAGCCACCCAGGCACCCCCGGGAATTTAGATTTCTAAGAGAGATACAAAAATGTTGAGCCATAGATTCAAAACTTCAAAGTGAGCACAATGAAGATGAGAGGGGAATATAAAGAAAGAAGGTAGAGTTATCAGTTGTCCTGATGACATTGAAGAGTTAGCAGAGTAGCTGACCAGCAAGTTGCAGAAGTAGGAGCTGGTGATCGCAGCGTGAGACAACTGTCCATAATCACGAAAAACATAGGGTTAAGGCTTTACATAAGATCCCACTCCACACCTACCCATCCCATTTTTAAACCATGCTTTTTTTCTTCCTTATAATCTTTACCCTTTCTTCTGGCTCTAAAGAAAAGCTCTGTTATTCAGTTATATCTTGCTATTTGGAATAACCAAAGATTGCTACCAGGTCATATGGAAGGAAGAAAGTAACTGCAACCAGAGGGACAGACCTTATCTGGAGCAACCTGTAAGCAGATGGGCTGATAAGGCTTCATTTTTATCTTTGTATTCCTTAGCTTGTAGTAAGTGCTGCAAAATAGCAACATGGGTCTTAAAGGCTGAATCTTAGCAAGTACAGTCTTACAGGCTCAATGATAAAGAGAAAATCAAGTCAGCATTCACTGAAGATTGCCAGTAAAATCAACAATAGTAGTGATGGCAGCTACCATTTACTAAGAATCTTGTGTCTAATCACTTTCAAAGTTTTATATAACTCATCAAGTTTAATATGGTATTTCTAAAAGGTAGATGTTATTATTCTACTTTAAGAAAGACAAGGACCAAAAAAGTTAAACTTGTCCAGGTTGCATAACTACTTAAAAACTAGTTTTTAAACAGAGGTCCATTAGAACCCAAAGCCTGTCTTCTTTACACAGTCAAACTGTCAGTTTTCACAAAGAAACCTGTAGAACTTAGACATCTTTATACTTGTGTATGTATGCTTGTGTGAATCTTCCCCACAGAATAAAACTTATAGGTAACAAAACTAATTATTCATTCTTCTGACATATGAAGAGACAGAGTTACAAAGATGCTGAAGCACTATTAATTGATAATTTCTTATAACTCTCCCAAAACAAATGAGTTGGATTAAAAACTTTTTATTACAGGGCACCTGGGTGGCTCAGTGGGTTTAAGCCTCTGCCTTCAGCTCAGGTCATGATCCTCAGGGTCCTGGGATCAAGGCCCGCATTGGGCTCTCTGTTCTGCAGGGAACCTGCTTCCTCCTCTCTCTCTGCCTACTTGTGATCTCTCTCTCTGTTAAATAAATAAAATCTTTAAAAAAAAGTTTTTATTACAATGAATGACTGTATTCTAAATTTGTACAACTAAAATCCCATATAGTAATCTACTATTACAGATGGAAAGAAGAGAAGTAAACTAAATGCAAAGATTTGGCTAGAGATGTGCAGTCCCAGAATACAAAATATCACTGCAAAACCCACTGAATAAATTTCACATACAAGAAAATGAGTGTATGAATAGTCTTTGCTCTAGATTTGTAATTATGCCAACCCATACATTTTCTTAAACCCTCTTCAGATTTGTTTAATTTTTAAAATGTGCTCATCCAAGAATTGCTTCAGGGAGAAATAGCTAATAAAGGCATTAAAAAGAGATTCCTCATGATATTGCAATTTGTATTGCATGTTTTACAAAGTCAGCTTAAAATTTGAAGATGCCACCTGAAAACCTGAGAACTGCAGGCATCACACCAGCTACTGGGAGATCAAATATTGGTTTTCCAGGCAGAGATCTTCCTTACATGAAGTCACAAAAATAAATGTCTAAGCCCTGACTCCCCAAAGGTATTTTTTTAGGCAATATCAGCATGGATACATGGCTAATCTCCCTTATTTTGAAACTGCAAAGGGAGAAATAATTTCTAATATAATGAGAGCTGCAAACACTTAGAGGTTTTAAAGCAATGTCAGTACTTTAAATTATATTCAGGAACAAGGCAGTGGCCAGTGCAATCTGGCTTGCTATATTTTATGTGATGCAATAATTCATGTAAATCTTTTATCAGACACCGAATAACAGAAAATCAATGAATAACTCTTCCGAAGAAGTATAAGGGAAGTGCAATGAGACAACTGAGGTATATCAGGTTGAAACACTTGGACAACTGTTGTTTTTAAAAAATTAGTCAATGAAGCATTAATTAAAAAATAGTTCAATTATTCAGTCAACATTTCAGGCTATAATATGTACACATATTTTCTCTCTAGCAAATTCAGTGTTAATGGAAGAATGTAGGACATGTATTTTAAATGAACTCATTATAAAATGTTTTTGTATCCCATTTACCTTATTATCCAACCCCCATAAAAGGAAGGATATAAACCTGACAAAGCAAATTTATGATATAAAGTCTTTTTAAAGAACATTATGTGCAATGTCCATCCATCTGCAGACATTATCCAAGTATATTTAATAGAGTAGTTGTGATATCTGGTTCTACCAGTTTTGAATAAAAAACAATGTCACCCAATATTGGCATCTTAGTGACCGTGTTCTGACCTTATACTATACAATTAACAATAAACTCAGCTATTTCCCTATATTCCCAGTATGCCCCCCTTCTGGAATATATAATCCTGGTGAAAATTATTCTTATCAGTGCAAGAGGAAGCCTAGAATCCCATTTTATGAGAGAAATTCTTGGGAAACTAGGATTAGAAGGGAAATTCCTTTATCTACTAACCTGTTTCAGAAGAAAATACACTTTAACCCACATAGTTAATTGTAAAAGAGTGAATATGTTTTTTCTGAAGTTGAGAATACCCAAGAAGAATATTCATTCTCACCATATCAATTCAGCATTATACTGGAAGTACTAGCCAGTGCAATAAGAGAAGAAAAACAAATTCATATCCACAGTCTTGATTATCTGTGTAGAAAAATCTCAAGGTATCTTGACAAAATCTAGAACTAGTAATTTGCCATATTTGCAGTATATATCAATATATCAGTATACATTTGCATCAAAAATAATGAAACTTGTATAAGTCTAACAAAATATATACAAGATCTATTTGCTAAAAAATACTGATAAAATAAAATAGGAACCTAAATAAGGGGAAAGACGTACCATGTTCCCTGAATTGGAAGACACATGTGGGTTTTTGTTTTGGGTTTTTTTTAAACATTTTATTTATTTCTTTATCAGAGAGAGAAAGAGAGCACACAAGCAGGGGTAGTAGAAGAGGGAAAAGAAGCAGCCTCTCTACTAAGCAGGGAGCTCAATGTGAGGCTCAGGCCCAGGACCCTGGGATCATAATCCAAGCAAAGACAGACACTTAACTGAGTCACTCAGGTACCCCAGAAGACACACATAGTTAACATGTTAATTCTCCCCAAATTGATCTACAGCCTTAATGTAATTCTAAGCAAAATATCTAGAGTATTTTTTTTGTACATTTAGTCAATCTGATTCTTAATTTTTATGGAAATTTGATGGAAGTAAAATACTAAAATAATTTTGAAGACAATAAAATCACAAGATTCATACTACCTGGTTTTATTATAAAGCTTTAGAAGTCAGGACAATGGCACTGAAGAGAGCGGCATGTATATCAATGGAAAAGAATAAAGAGTCCAGAAATAGACCCACATAAATATGATTGATTGCTCTTTAACAAGATTCAAAGGTAATTTGATACAGGGAGCATGTTGTTTTTCCTCCAACAAATGGAATAATTGGTCATCTAGATGCCAAATAAATAAATAAATCTCAACCCAAAGTTCACACTTTATAGAAAAGTTAATTCAAAATAGATCACAGCTCTCCATGTAAAAGGTAAAGCTGTAGAAAAGTCACAGGATAAAATCTGTTTGACCTAAGCTTTGGCAAAAAGCTCTTGTATATGACATAAAACAACATAATCTATAAAGAAAAAGTTGATAGGATGTCTGGGTGGCTCAGGTGGTTAAGCATCTGCCTTCAGCTCAGGTCATGATCCCAGGGTTTGGGATAGAGTCCCTTTGGCATCAGGCTCCCTGCTCAGTGGGGAGCCTGCTTCTCCCTCTGCCTCCGCCCCTACCCCTGCTTATGCTCTCTCACTCTCTCTCTGTGTTTCAAAGCAATAAAAAGTCTTTTAGGAAAAAGTTGGTAAACTACACTTTAAAATGAAAGCAAACAAATAGGGGCACCTGGCTGGCTCAGTTGGTAGGGCACATGAATGTCAGTCTCATGGTCATGAGTACAAGCCCCACATTGGGCCAGCCTACTTAAAATAAATTTTTTAAAAAGTTTGTTATGTGAAAGTTTCATAGAGAATTAAAAGGCAAGCTACAGAGTAGAGAAAAATATTTACAAGTCATATCACAAAGGATTTTTATATAGTGTATATGAAGAATTCTCCTAATTCAACAGTGAACAAGCAGCCAAATTAAAAATGAACAAAGATTTGAACAGATACCTTACCAAAATAAGATACACAGATAGCAAATGAATACATTATTAAAAGATGCTCACCATCATTAGCCTTTAGAAACATGCAAATTAAAACTACAATGAGATTCCCGTAATACTTATTTAGGAGGGGAAGGAAACAAAACAACTGCTGACAATTCCAAGTGCTGACTCCAATGCAGGACAAGTGGGACTTACATAAAAATCCAAAATGGTGCATTTCTTTTAACAGCTGATCCTTGAACTACATGAGTTTAAACTGTATGGGTGCACTTATATGTGGATATTTTATAGTGTAGTACTGTAAATGTATTTTTAAAGATTTTATTTATTTATTTGACATAGAGAGACACAGAGAGGGAACACAAGCAGGGGGAGTGAGAGGGAGAAGCAGGGAGCCCAATGTGGGGCTCCATCCCAGTACTCCAGGATCATGCCCTGAGCCAAAAGCAGATGCTTAAGGACTGAGCCACCCAGGTGCCATCCTGCCTTTTTTTTTTTTTTTTTTTTAAGATTTTGTAAGTGTACTTTCTCTTTCTTTTGATTTCCTTAATAACATTTTCTCTAGCTTTCTTTAATGTAAGAAACTAGTATATAATACACATAAAATAAAAAATATGTGCTGATCAACTGTTCATGTTATTGGTAGTTGTCAGGTCAATGGGAGGCAAGTAGTAATTATGTTTCAAGAGAGTCAAAGTTATATGCAGATTTCCAACTGTTGAGGGGATGGTGTGTCAGTGCTCGTAAACCCCACATTGTTCAAGGGTCAACTGTGTATCTTAACAGATACATTTTATAAGAAATGTATACATCTTTATATGTATACAAAATATATACATATTATAAATATATAGTTATAAATGTGTAATTTTATTCATTTCTAAAGACATAAATTTTGTACAAAGTTTAAAATACTACATGACCTAGCAATTTTACTGCTATATATTTTTCCTAGAAAATGGAAATTCATGTTTACAAAAAAAATCTCCATACAAATGTTAACCACAGCTATTCACAGTAGTCCCAAATAAGAAATAACCCAAATGACCTTTAATGGGTGAGTGAATAAACAAAATATGGTATTTCATACAATGGAAATACCATCCAGCAACAAAAAGAGAGGGAGTATCGACACACACAATAAGGGGGATGCATCTCAAAAGCATTAGACTGAGTGAAAAAAGCCAGTCTCAAAAGATTACAGACTGACTCCATTATCCAACATTCTGGAAAAGCAGTACTATGGGGATAGAAAATAGCACAGGTTAGGGGTACGGGAAGAATTTGACCACTAAAGGCAACTTGAAGGCATTTCGGGGAAGACAGAACTGTTCAGCATCCCAATTGTGGTAACTACTTAACAGAGTCTCTGCAGGTCTTAAATTCAGAGTACTGTATATCAATAAAAATAATAAGAATATTAATGATAATAATAAAGAACTTGTAAAAAGAAACAGAAATACAGTGCTGTTATATGCTGGCTTCTTAAAGAGCCAAGAAATTGTTTCAGCCTCTTATGTTCACCACATGGTTTTTGAAAACCACCCCGCCAAAAAAAAAAAAAGTTTCAAGTAAAAAACAAAAAGAAGAAAAAAGCCCTTTCAATGCCTCATGCCAGATGCCCAGCATTCTGGTAGCCAAGGGATGAAGATGCTTTGGCCCCAAAGTAGTGTTGACCTGTAGTGGAACAGCCCTTGCTCTGGCCATCATTTGTCAATGCCCTCTATATCCTCTAAACATGGCCTACTTTGACAATACTGTCACTGCTGAATGCAGAGTTGAGAGTCAGTATGCTGGAATCCTAGCATCCCCAACTCCAGGTTATTGTCAGCATCCCTGCTTGAGTCACCCCTTTAGTCACTGACAGCCTGATACCATTATAGTCACCGCTCAGAACAAACTGTCCTTCAAGGTCAAATGTAGAATCTCCTGTCCTCACAAACCTATATCTCAGGGTACACATGAAATTAGCCACACACCCAATGGTTGAACTGCTGGTTTCACTTCGATGATCCAATTTTACCTTGAAGGCTAGAGGGACAGAATCTAATCTTAAAGGCATTCAAGAAGTAAAACAAATGTTCCTTTCATCTTCCAGGTTTGATGCAGAGAACAAGCTCTATGATAAATTCTCTCAGTTCTCCCTTCTCTTTTGGACATCTGGCCATGACCAAAGTTATATGCATATGTGTATAGGTAGGTAACATTCCTGACAGTATCTAAAAATATGTACTAATAGATGCATCAAATGAGGAATGGCAACATGCCACATACAAAAACTTGAATGCAAGCCTTGGATCTACCAAACCACAATGTTCTGTCAGCAGCATGGATCTAGTAGTTTGGCCTTAGTTATCATTTAACTGTCATACAGAATATTCCAGAAACAGGGTTATCTATGTTCTGTTTACATACCTGATGTGTTGGTGTGTTCCTAGATTACGAGGCTGACTAAATCACTCTCACTTAGGTTTAATTGTTAGAAAGTAATTTAACATTTGTTTTTCAGATCTGAACACCAGAGTTTTTATTTGTGTAAATTTTTGGCACATTCTTCTATCATATTGACATTATACAGGACCATAGTTCTATCATATGTAATATTAGCAAACCATTCAAGTTTGCTCCATTTCATGAAGATAAACCTTTTTATTCAATTCAATTATAACAATTATTGGGGCAGGAGTCTAGCCTTGGGTATTCTCTTTGCAAATGTATTTTCCCATTTCTTCCTTCCTATGAGAAATTTTCCATTGAAATCCATTTAAAGGATTCTTTTTTTTAAAAAAAGATTTTAATTTATTTGTCAGAGAGAAACATAGCCAGAGAGGGAACACAAGCAGGGGGGAGTGAGAGAGGGAGAAGCAGGCTTCCCACCGAGCAGGAAGCCCGATGTGGGACTCGATCCCAGGTCTCCGGGATCATGACCTGAGTCGAAGGCAGTTGCCCAACCAACTGAGCCACCCAGGCGCCCCCCCCTTTTTTTTATAAATATTATTTGGCTATCTACTGTCTTTTAATTCTAAAGAAATACCATCAGTAAATTAGTAACAGATAATTTCCTTTCCCTAGAACAGTACATGCACATTGAAACTCATGTAGGAGTCATTCAGGAGTGATAAATACAATGGTTATTTTTTCAAAAGCCAGAATATTTTCAGATGTTAAGACACTTTTCCTGCATCGTGACCACTGAAAATATCAGAATGCTTATCATTGCTCCTTTATTTTTATTTTATTTTATTTATCTTTCAAATTTATTTTACAGAGAGAAACACAACTACAGAGGGAACACAAGCAGGAGGAGTGAGAGAGGGAGAAGCAGGCTTCCCGTCAAGCAGAGAGCCCGATGCGGAGCTTGATCCCAGGACCCCAGGATCATGACCTGAGCCAAAGGCAGACGCTTAAGGACTGAGCCACCCAGGTGCCCCTCACTGCTCCTTTAAATGGAGAAAAACTATGCGAGCATGTGAGTAAAAGAATGATTAACTTATGTAAAAGATATAATGTTTGAAATGTTGCATTACTAATCGTATCTTTTGTTTTGTTTATTCTGATGCTTTGAAATTTCTTCCACAGGGGGTCAATTTAAGTGGTTTTAAATGACTCACAGGAATAAAGTGCAAATATACTGACTGTAGGGTCAAAGAGAGCCTAGATTCGGGTCTCAATGCTACCAACTACCTGCTATATAACCTTGGGCTTAGCTTCTCTTCTGCAAAATGGGAATAAGAATACACTAAACATCACAAAGTTGAAGTGAAGACTATGTTACTTATATGTAAGGTGCTTACTGAGACCTCCCCAGAAGAGCAAAGCTGTTTATGAGCTTTTGGTAAGACCAAGCTGAGTTCATGGCTTACTTGGGGGAACAAAACCTCTACACTGATAGCATGCTATAGTTCGGTTTATTGAAATTTTAGTCTGGTTGAAAGCAGGTTTTTCAGGGCACATCTTAATGAGGATTGGGTGAAGTTCCTGGTAATCTGGGCTTGGTAGAAATAACAAGGAAAGTATTCTGAGGTGAAGAAGTCAAGGAGTCTTAGGTAGTATACTGTTGATGCTTTCTACTAAAGAGGTAAGGGGTCTTGAGAATTCCTGTACTGAACAATGTACTTATTTGCAAATTTTCTATCCTCGGCAAGAGTGTTCTGTAATAGGAAAATTATACTGAAGATTATAGAACAGTAAAGTCATGCTAAGATTGTCACAGATTTCAGTGTCCAGTGATGTGAAGGTATCTTAAAAGAGTACCTAGTACATAATAAATACTTTACATTTGTTGTTTTTATGTTGTCAATATCACTATTATTAAAATAGAGTTATGTCAAAATTTCTATAAGCCCTTTCAAACTATGCCACTAAGCATGGCACATGTTCCCCCTCTGCTCTAGGTTCTGATGGGTCTTTGTTTCAAGAAAGATAAGCCTCCGGTCTTTTGTGCTCATCTGCTATCCACAAGAATTTTCCCCCATCCCATTTTACTAGTGGTAAGCAACTGTCACTATACGGAAGATGGCACAAGTGAGGAGAGACACATTCAATAAGGGAGAAGGACACACACAGCTGTGCAAATTTACAATGTAACAAATTAAGTGCCCAGAAGAGGTAGGATTAAAGGATTTAAAAAGAACAAAACCCAATGAGGCCAACTGTGCATAGCTACAAGAGGGGACCATGTCTTGAGTGAACTAAACAAAATTTATAGGTGACACCGTCACTAAGTTTGATCTCTCAGGGAGCACTCAAGATATTCTTAACAATCTTTGCACCAGCTCTATCTCAGAATACATTGTATCCCAGCTTTGAATTTAACTGCTACAGTGCACTTATTTGGGAGAGACTTCTTTCTTAAAGCACAACTATATTATATACTGGGAAGAGTACTTTTTTTTAAAGATTTTATTTATTTACTTGACAGAGAGAAACACAGCTAGAGAGAGAACACAAGCAGAGGGACTGAGAGAGGGAGAAGCAGGCTTCCCACCAAGCAGGAAGCCCAATGCGGGGCTCTATCCCAGGTCTCCAGGATCATGACCTGAGCCGAAGGCAGTCGCTTAACCAACTGAGCCACCCAGGCGCCCCTGGGAAGAGTACTTTTAACTGTAATAGTCAAAATTCAACTTAGAGAAATGTCGGAATCTCTCAAACCCTTCTTACCTTATACTTTATGTCTTATTGTGCCTTATTGTCCAGTGCATTTAGGAATAGTGCCTCATTTCTCTCTTTAAATAGCCCAGATTTATCAATTAATTGCATGGTTATCCTCTTTTGCTGCTATTCCAGTGAAAAATGGACTGGGAACTAAAAAACAAGTGCCGCTTATCTAGGACAAATGGCATCATCTACTGAAATCATGATGATGATTTAAGATGATAACAGAAGTGAAAATGTAGAGTGCATAGAGAGTGATCTACAAATGTCTGGTTAATCTAACTAATGTCATATGTAATTAACATCATAAAGGTTGGAAGTAGAAAATATTTTAAGACAAATGCAAGTATACTTCCACAAATACTCTCTTCCTGATAAAAAGTTACATTTGACTGAGTTAAATGCAGTTTCTGTGCCAGGGTCCATTTATTATTCTGGCAACTGAAGAACCTTAAGAACCAGAGCATCTGAGTCCAGAACTAACTCACTGCGTCACTGGGGTAAGTCTTAGTTTAGAGGTGCAATGTCCTCATGTCTAAAATAATATGAGCTAAGAGTTCTCCGAGCTGTGGAATCCTTCCTCCTGAGTGAGAAAGGTGAGGGGAGGTCACAGTTTGTGGGTTGTGTGGGGAGATTACACACAGCCTAGACTTTGTTTCATCCACGCATTTAACCGGTCTGACCTGTTCCAGTTCTTCTGGAAGCTAGAAGGAGCACAAGTGCATGCTGGCTCTCTCAGATCTAGCAGCCCCAAGTTTTGTAAACACTGGGCTGATTTAAGTTTCTAAGCTTTAAATACCTAAAATATAGATGGAGAGGTCATATAAATAAAAACTGGTTTTGTTTTTTTTTTAAATAACAATTCAAGAGGGCATCAAAATCCATATTCACTTCCCAGGATTTAAAACAAGAAAAATATATCCTCTCACAGTTCTAAAGCTCAGAAATCCAAAATCAAGGTGTCATGGTGTCATTAGGGCCAAATACTCCTGAAGGCTCTAGGTGAGAATACCTCCTGTTCTCAGCTTCTGGTGGCCCCAGTTATTACCTGGTTTGTAAAATTATTTCTGAGCTTCAGGCTCAGAATAGTTACATCATCATTTTGCCTACATTCCAGTAAATTATATCAAGAACAAGACCTGGTGCCTATGAAAATTCAATGTGTCTTTAATGATAAGTGAGAAAAAGTTTATTTTTCTATTATGCTCTTGCATTCAAAAGAACAAAACAAGTAATAATTAGGAATAAAACATCTAGAATCTAACAAGTTAAACAAAGAGAAACCAGGCAGTGTTCAAGATGAGATTTTAATGTTGACATCAACTGACCCATGATGAATAGTATAAACAATAAATGAGTAATTGCATGCTATACTAAATATATTGTTATGAAACTATTACATTTCCTGAATAGTTTCATTTATAACAACAAACCCATTATATTTTATCATCTAATGATGAGAACTAAATGAACTATATTCAAAGGCCACAGCTTTCTTGTTTCAATATATATCTTTGGTCTTCTAATAATGTTTTCTTCTACAAGTAAGAAGGAATCTGAGTATGTACCAGACACTAAGGGATTATTAAACTTGTTCTCTTTGCAACTGAGCATTGGTAAGCTTTTTGGAAATAATTTTCATGTAACATTATTTTCCATTATTTTCTCCAGACTTTTTTTGTATGACAAGGTTTTTCTTTCTTATGAGTGTACAGTAATATGCTATTGATGTTATTTAAAAAATATGTTTTTATTAATGAAAAAATAAATATAGCCTACTGAAAACTTTGTTATTTTTAATTGAGAAACAGAGCTAGTCTCACTTAAAACTAATATCTTAATATTCAAATCAATACTATCCATTGGTTACATTAAGATAACTACATTTTTATATTGAATGAAGGAAAGGCTAATACAATATACTTTTACTACACTGGGGTGCTGATCCCATATTCCCTGGATCCATGAGCCTGATCCCCACATGTACTCCCTTCAAAAACAAGAGCTTGGTTCAATGAGAAAAAGATATAAATAAATAATCATTGTGCAAAATGCTAAGTTCTATAATTAAAATCTGAGTAGAAGGTATGAATATCTCTGTCCTAGTGGATGCCAGGGGGTCCTAGATGCCCACCTCCTCAGACCCACTTTGAAAACTAATGTACTCATTACTTAAGCTGTTGAAGAATGAGTTATCCACAGCTCTCAGCACAGTCCCTCTCTAGGACTTTCCCAGTCTTTGCCTCGTGTCACATCACTTCTGGGACAATCCACATACAGTGACATGCCAATACTGAGGTATAAAAGTCCAGCCCCCTTGCCTTAATTCAGGAAAATTCTAAAGAGTCATGCCAGGTAGGAGTTCCCCCATAATACTGTCAGAGGCCTTTGTTGTGACTGCAGCACAGTTTACCTTCCCTGCTGGACAACCTGGACAACCCTGCTTCCTTCCCACCTTCCCATGTCTTTCTTAGAAGTACAGATAACTGCTTCTAAGAATACACTCCCAACAAACTTCCTGCATACAAATCTCTTAGAGTGCTCCCTGGGGAAATAGGCCCGATAATATCTCATACAGGCAGGTCAGAGAAGAAGCATTAGTATAATTTGAGCGTTATCCCTCAGTACCGATATGAATTTGTCTAGTGGAGAAGAAAAAAAGAGTGTGGTCCCTGCAAAAGGAACAATGCAAGACCAAATAGAGATATAAAATAATACACCTTATTCAGGTAAGTTGTGTTGTCTATCAGAACACTAAAGAGGTAGTATAGGGCAAAACAGGGGGAAGTAAGTCCCAGACTCTTCTGAGGAGTTTGGATTTTTCTCCACAGGGAATAAGAAATCATTTGCGAATTATATGTAAAGGGTGACATAATGAGAGTTCTTTGCAAAAGAAAACTCAAAGTAGTACAGAAGGCAAATTAGAAGAGAAGCAAAAGACAAAACCAGTAAGAAAGCTAAATGGAAAGAAGTCCTAATTTTAGAAGCAAAAGTTTTTAAGGGTTAAACTGAAGAAGAGATGATACATAGGAGGTGGGGAGGGCAGTGCAATGGGGGTAAAAATAACTTCTTCAGGTAACAGAATGTCAGAAATAAAGATGAAGGAAGGATAGAGGTTCCTTGCTTGGGTCCATGAAGATGGCTGTGGTTGTAAATAGTTGACAACATAACAGGTGTAAAGGGTATGGTGGAGACTGTGGTATTAGGGGAGAAAGACTAAGAAGACCCTGCTGGGTACCTTAATGAAGAGCCCTTCTTTAGTGGCCAACACTCTGTATTGCACTAAAAGAAATGGTATTCTCCTCCAAACAGTAATTTAGAAGCTGTTAGCATATCAAGAGTAGTATTAAGTTTTGTAGCACAGAGATAAAGTCTTATTTCCCAACAATAACTTCATGTTGGAATCAATATGGCACGACCTAGATGAGGTCAAAAGTCAGCTGGACCACTGACCAGAGGGAAACATGTGGTATCCAAGTGAAGCAGCAATAGACATCACAGAAAATGCTCTCTAGCAGGACCATGGAGAAGTTATAACTTGCTTATTTTCTCTGACAGCAGGGATCCTAGAAGCAGTTATCTGCTACAGTTCTTTTCTTTTGTGGGACACTGAAGCAACTGCATGCTGTAATTGTGTAGGCATACGCCTTGACAATGGAGCCAACAAGCCTGTCAGAATTGACTAGATGGTAAGGGTGTTAACCCTGGCTTGCTTCCTGCCAGTAATAATAAGTCATGCTGGGGCCCTGCGAAGCTCATTTTAAGCATTTCATATCAATAAGAATCATACATATTGGTGCAAAATACATTTTAATAGAATGTTCGCATGCATAATAATTTTCTGCATGCAGCTGAATCACAGATAAGTAATTACTCAAAGGATAAGTTTGCTTTTTTGAGAGTCATGAATCATATCCATCAGATCATACAGAGTACATGTTAAAAAATGCAAAACCCAAGAGTAAAATGGCGGAGTAGGGGGACCCTAAGTTTGTCTCATCCCTCAAGTTCAACTACATAGTTTTCAAATCATTCTGAATGCCCAAGAAATCAAGCGAAGATCTGAGTAAACAAACAAGTAGAAAAGCGACCAGTATTTGGGAGGTAGGAGTTGTGGAAACTTGATCCCAGTATGATATCGCTGAGGATAAGGCAGAGGCAAGACAGCCTGTCTAAGGGAGCGACTGCAAAGTTTTTATAAGCAGTGGAGTGCAGAATTGGAACATTTTGAAGTCTGCTACAGTGAGGGGCATGCCTAGCTTAAAGGTGCTCTGGTGGTGAAGCTGGATGGAATCCCAGGGGCGACAGTGTGGCCTGAGAATCCCCAGCATCTCAAGAAAAATGGGTGGAAGGTGCGCAGGCATAGGAATGGGGAAGCCAGCTGAGAACAATGAGTCTAGGTGCCTGCTCTCTGCTATGTGTTGCCATAAACTGTGAATCACTGCACCTTCCTATGACCGCCTTCCCGGGAGGAGTCCAGCAAAAGGCAGAAGCATGGAGAGACCCTCCCTGGGAAGAACAGCATGGGTCTACACCACTGGAGTCCCTGAAATTTGGAGTTTGGAAACTTGGTGGTGGGCCTGAAATTAAAAAGCTTGATCACAGGCTATGTGAACACAGAGTTTTGAGGGAAATTGGGGAAACGAGTGATTGATTGCTTCTAGGTGAAGGCTCACTGCAGAGTGGGGGATGCAAATTTCAGCTCTGGGGCTAGAGACTGGGGTGTGGCTATATTCACCGTGCCCAAAAGTGCTGAAAGCCTTCAGGAAACAAAATAGCGCCAGCTAGAGGATTCCAGAGCCACTTACACCAACCCCTGCCTCCCTGCATGCTGGAGGCACATTTCCATTAGGGCAAGTTCGCCTGAGAATCAACGCAAAAGGCCCCTCCCCCAGAAGGCCAGCACAAACAAGTCACTCTCGCCAAGTTTATGATTATAAAGGGCTGCAAAGGTTCAGCTCTTGAGGAAAACAATATAGAGCATTCTTGCATTTTTATTCTTTACTCTCATTTTTTCAGTTATTTTTCTTATTTTTTGTTTTCTTTAATCTTTATATATGCTTCATATATATTTATTTTTTTCTTTTCACTGTATTTCCTTTCATTGTATTTCATATATACATATTTAATATATACATATGATACATGGTAAGAGAGTGGCACTAAATACATACACACATATATGTAAACTTTTTTTTGCTTTATTTTGGGGTTTAGTTTAAGGAGTAAACCAAAACACACCCAGGATCTAGGGGGGTTTTTTTGTTTTTGTTGTTATGATTGTTTTCACTGTTTTTGTCCTTTTTCTCTCTTCTTTTCTTTTCTGGACAAAATGACAAGAGAGAAATTCACCTCAAAAGAAAGAACAGGAGGTAGTACTAAGAGCAGCTAGTGATTTAATACAGATACAAGATGTATGATATAGAATTTAAAACAATGATTATAAAGATACTAGCTCAGATTGAAAAAAAACCTACAATACACTAGAGAATCCCTTACTATAGAGATTAAAAAAACAAAATCTAGTCAGGCTGAAATTAAAAAGCTATTACCAAGATGTCATCCCAACTAAAGGCCATAAAAATAAGGATGAATGAAGTAGAATGCGAGAAGATACTTCCAAAAGACATATCAGATAAAGGACTAGTATCCAAAATATATAAAGAACTTATCAAATTCAACATGCAAAGAACAAAAAATCCAGTCAAGAAATGGGCAGAAGACATGAACAGACATTTCTCTAAAGAAGACATAAAAACAGCCAACAGACACATGAAAAAATGCTCCACATCACTTGGCATCAGGGAAATGCAAATCAAAACTACAGTGAGATACCACCTCACACCAGTCAGAATGGCTTAAAATAACAAGTCAGGAAACAACAGATGTTGGTGAGGATGTGGAGAAAGGGGAACCCTCCTACACTGTTGGTGAGAGTGGCAAGCTGGTGCAGCAACTCTGGAAAACAGTATGGAAGTTCCCCAAAAGGCTGAAAATAGAGCTACTCTATGCTACTCTATGACCCAGCAATTGCACTACTGGGTATTTTACTCCAAAGATACAAATCTAGTGATCTGAAGGGGCACAGGCACCCCAATGTTTATAACAGCAATGTCCACAATAGCCAAACTATGGAAAGAGCCTAGATATCCATCAACAGATGAATGGATAAAGAAGATGTGGTTCAGCCATCAAAAAATGAAATCTTGCCATCTGCAATGACATGGATAGAACTTGCGGGTGTTATGCTAAGTGAAATGAGTCAACCAGAGAAAGACAACTATCATATGATCTCACTGATATGTGGAATCTAAGAAACAAAACAGGATTATAGGGGAAGAGAGGAAAAAATAAAACAAGACAAAATCAGAGACAAAGACAATAAGAGACTCTTAAGCATAGGAAATAAATGGAAGGTTGCTGGAGGGGAGGTAGGTGGGAGCATGGAATAATTGGGATGTATATAACCTAGTGTTATATGCAACTGATGAATCACTAAATTCTACCCCTGAAACTAGTAATACACTATATGTTGTTTAAATTGAATTTAAATTAAAAAAAAATTTAATTAAAAAAAATATCTAAGGTCTCAGTTTATCTAGGGAATCCAAAGCAGGGTTTCTCAGTCTTGGCCCTATTTATGTTTGGGGCTAGAAAATTCCTTGTGGGGCTGTCCTGTGTGCCATGGGGTATTTAGTAGATGCCCCCATATACACATATACACTATTGTGACAACCAAAAAATGTCTCTAGATAATTGCCAAATGTTCCCTCTGGGGCAAAATCACTCCTGGTTGACAATCACTACTCCAGAGAAATGGGTCTCAGAGTCTGCTTTTCTCCTTTATATTTGATGAAGTGTGGAAAAGACATAATCTAGGTCATTAGCAGGGACACAATTCTAGCAGCCTGAAGAACTACTTCTATTCTTTTGCTACTTTCTTTTAAATAAATTAACATGTGGGAGGAAGGCAGAAGGTATGTGTGGCTGTGTAGGGAAGGTTCTCTTCCCTCTTCCTTCTCTATTTTTATCAGTTCGTGAAAGTCCTGAATGTTACCTAATGACTAATGTTACCATAGTCAGCTGCGTGACTTGGAATATAAGTAATCTACTGAATATGTGGGTAAGGAGAAGGCAAGGTATTTATCCTCTTGTGCACTGAGAAAATGAATGGATGAATGAATGAATATTGCATATTACATATGCAAACTACTAGGCATTGAGGAGTCAGAAATGAATAATGCATATCTCATGGTCTCCACAGTTTACAGACTAATGGAGAAAGACAGTCTAATATTAACATACAGTGTAGGATGTTGCTTATAACGATAAGAATCTGATTAAAAGATACTGAATAGAGTATATATTTAATGTTATGCCTACGCACCCCCACCCCCTGCCCTACCCAGGCCATTGCGACTCAACTCTCAGGTAAGATGGGCTTTCTATTTTTGTTATTTTTTCGTCTTTTTTTTTTTTTAATCTCTCTGTAAGTTTACCTTCCCTGCGCATAATCAATTAGGAAAAGCCTTAATAATTGTCCCATTTAGAAGACAGAGAGAGGGCACCTGGTGGCTCAATTGGTTGAGCAACTGCCTTCCACTCGGGTCATGATCCCAGAGTCCCAGCATCGAGCCCCACATCGGACTCCCTGCTCCATGGGAAGACTGCTTCTCCCTCTCTCATTCTCCCTGCTTGTGTTCCCTCTCTGTCAAATAAATAAATAAAAGCTGGAGAAAAAAAAAGGAGGATATCAATATAGGTTGAAACTTGAGTTTATGACTGGGAGATCAAGGGTATTGCCAAAGAAGGGAGACCATCCCTCTGAGTGAAATACATTTAAGAGTGAAATGAGATACTCAGGTTTTGTTTTTTTTTAAATAGCGAAATATCAGTTATAGGATGCAAGATAACTTTATCTTGCAGCTATTTTGATGAACTGGATTTAAGAGAAATCAAAACTAAATGTGTGGTTTAGGAAGTCACTCCTATTGGATGATTGATAAAATCATGAAAATGATACACTATCAGGAGATGAGATCTCTCAGAAAAGGGGTAAGGAGAAAACTTCAAGGTATTGATGATACATCTGAAAGCATGAGGGAAAAATAGAGAACCCAGGAAAGGGAGATGATTAGACACTGCAGGGTTAAGAATTAGAAGGAAGAGAGAACTTCAAGACATAGGAAGTGATCAAGAGTGGAGTGTCAAATGCTGCCCACAGGTTAAGAAAATACTATGGAAAGCTCTAGCCCCTCCTTCTCCTATAAACTACTGTGGAAATGCTTCATGTATTCAGTGATGTCCTCCAAGACCAGAGGAGAAAAGAGACTATTAATTAAAGATGAATAAATTTATTAGTTGAAATAATTAGGTATCAGGTTTTTTAAAAGGAAGAAACAAGGTGATATTAACGATGAAGAGGAATTGCCTTTCCTCTGCTTTTGTACTAAACATGAGAGAGCCAGACAGAATTGTAGCATGAATCAGAAGGAGCAAAGAAAAAGATTACTGTTTTTTTATGAAATGGTTTTTATTCTACTGGTGTCTCTTTAAAAATAAAAATCAACAAATAAATGTCCATTTAAATTGATCTCCTGTTGGAATATGCTATTTGTCTGACATATAAATTAGTGTTTCTTAGATTTAACTATCCCTCTGGGATAAGACTGAGAAACAACAATAATATTTTATGGATAGTGTCACATAGCTTGCCTTTACAACAATTCTTTTTGCTCTTATTTATTTATTTCTATAAGATGGACGATGGAGAGGGCCCTAATCAGAAAGATACTAATACTAATTTTGAACTCTGATAAAGTAAGTGTCTTTAGTCACATGCTGTTATTGGAATTTAGGGACTACTACCTTTCATGGATTAATTTTAAATGAAAATTCCTCCTACTCACTGCCTTATGTCTGCCCCTCATTAGCTGTGACCTTGTGAAGCCTACTTTACTTCTTTAAGCCATTTTTCTTCTCTGTGAAATGGGAATCCTAATACCCACCTTTGTAACTCCCAGAGTGCTATAAGAATAGAATGAAATGATAAAAGTGAAAGTGTCCGGTTAACCACGAAAGACCTCAAGTGCTGTTACTACATGTTCTTCTAGAAGGTGTTGCATATTGCTCCTGTGGAACTACAGCCCTTACCATAGTGCCCGCTGCGAAGTAAAAATGTCAGTCAGTGTTTGCTGAATTTAATTAATCCCTGGGAAGTATAAGAATGGAAATAGTTGTGTATAACAGTACCTATAAAATAGGAACACCTGGGTGGCTCAGTCAGTTAAATATCTGCCTTCAACTCAGGTCATGATCCCAGGGTCCCAGAATAGCAGGGAGCCCGCTTCTCCTTCTGCCTGCTGTTCCCCTTGCTTATGCTATCTCTCTCTCTCTCCCTTTCTCTGACAAATAAGTGGGGTTTTTTTTGTTTTGTTTTGTTTTTTAAAGTACTTACAAAATATATACTGAACCACCAAAGAAAATTATTATAAAAATCAGGGTAGGGGCACCTGGGTGGCTCAGTTAGTTAGGCAACTGCCTTCGGCTCAGGTCATGATCCCAGAGACCTAGGATCAAGTCCCACATCGGGCTCCCTGCTCAGTGGGAAGCCTGCTTCCCTGTGTCTCAGTCCCTCTGCTTGTGTTCCCTCTCTAGCTGTGTTTCTCTCTGTCAAATAAATAAAATCTTAAAAAAAAAAAAATCAGGGAAGGCTCTGCACTCATGAGAATGCTAATCTACTCGTGGGAACATGACGTGGTGTGCACTAGCCCACACCTGTCCTGTACACTGAAACTTTCCAGGGAAAAAGATGGCACAATTTTCAATGTGCTTTTTATTTCATGTCTAACAGCCTTTCTAGCCATATCCCAAACTACAAATTATTTATTAGTAAACCTGGGAAATAAAGGCAAAGGAATAGATAACACCCACAGAATAGAGTTCATAAAAATTCAACAGGCAGGGAACGAGGGACAGAAAACTGACTAAATATGAAAACAGGAAGGCAAAACCCAACCAGTGTGGAGGTAAAGAATTGTAAAATAAACCATTGCATGGAAATGGCTATTTTCACTGGATTTGTTAAGATACCAGAAGTATATTCCAATAGGTTTGACCTCAGAATAAAAATGCAATACTCTGCAGTATTAATTATTTCACTGGGGCTCTTAGTAATATTTACAAATGAGGGCAGGGAAGGTAAATGGCCAGGAGTGAAAGGGAGAACAGACAGCCTAGCTAGTCAAGGGAAAATGTAAAACACAGCAACATAATGAAGACCCGCTCCCTCCCCACACCAGACCTCCTCAAACAAATCTCTTAGCATTGCCCTTTTCAAGGTTTGTATTTCAGTACTGTTTTCACCTATCAAATAATGCCTGCTTTAACATTAGTACATTATTACCTGGTAATAGATTTTTATTTGACCCTCACTTCCACATTTTTTTTGAAGACTTTTTTATTTGACAGAGAGATCACAAGGAGGCAGAGAGGCAGGCAGAGAGAGGAGGAAACAGGCTCCCTGCTGAGCAGAGAGCCAGCCAAGCCTAATCTTAGGAACCCCAGATCATGACCTGAGCTGAAGGCAGAGGCTTTAACCCACTGAGCCACCCAGGTGCCCTCACTTCCAATAACAGAAATGGTGGCATGATGGAGAGGTGAACAGACTGGGAAGAGAGCACAGCTCAAGAACTAGTTGGTAGGATGACCCCTATCCGCCTAGTCTCACCTCTCATATCAGTGAATGTTGATATGAGGAAACCCTGTGGTATCACTCACACCACCCAGTTATAAGGGTCCAGTGGTAGAATGTGGGCCCAAACTGAGTCTAGGTTAATCTGAGAGTCAGGCCACTACAGCCACGTCTCAAACATGCTGAGACAGGCAACAAGTCAACAGAGGAGTTTTGATAGAAGTCATCAGGGCACCTATGTGAGATGCCCAGATATGGTCATTTCAGCATCCCTGCTGAAGATCAGAAAACCTTCCCCCGGGCATCATTCCTGTGCACAATGAGAGCCAGTCACATTTACAGCTTGGCACTTTGTCTAAAACATCTTCATGGGAAGATAGCATTAGGCACGGAAGACTTAGCTGTTCTCATGGTTGCTGAAACTCTGCCAACTCTGTGGGCCAATGGTAGTCAGGCATTCCCACCTCTGCCTGCAGCAACTCTCAGCTGAGTTGGATAGGTACAGCATCCTATAGGAAAATTCGCTCCAGTTTACGTCCAAAGAGACCTGTTCACTGACTTCTCCCAGAGGGATAGGGGGACAAAACTGAGAAGCCTCTGGAATCATATCCATGCTGTTTTCCTTGGGCCAATAACTGACTGCTCTCAGAAAACAAGTGGACAAAAATCAAAGGTAAATATAGTTGTCCACAACTATATTTCACGCATCATTAGCTTTCTTCCTCTTTGTCACACAAACTCTAGACATGAAAGAGAAGAGCTTATTTTTTGTTTCCCTAATAGCATTCTGGATTATAAATAATATAATAAAAGATCATGTTTTATTGCTCCCCCAATTTCATATGGGTTTGAAGCATATGGCTTTTATTTTTCTGGCCATGAGAAGGATCAGAATAGACAGTTGAAGTGGTGATTCCTGGGAGCTATAAAATCTTTTATTAAGTAGTAGTACAATGTTAGTACATGCACCAGAGATCAGTGTAACATTAAACACAAGCTTTAAATGAGGGTTGGGCTGAGGTAGGGGAAGCAAAGGTACACCTAAATAAATCCACAGGTCAGAGATCACAAAACCTGCTGTAAAAGGCTCTGTCTCCTACATTCTGCATCAGCATTCAGTCCTAGAATGCATGGGACAGATGTTTCTTGTAGTCTGTGTGAAATTCAAAAACCTCACATTCTCTCTTGGTTTCACTGTAAGCATTTTTGGTAACAAAACCACACCATACACAATACATATTCTTTCCAGCAGTTCTTTTTCTCTCAGATATATCTCTGTTTTATTGATTTGTGGCATTCTGAATTATCTTTCAATCCGAGGAAAATTACTCACAGATTTTTTTCTCGCAAATTTCCCCCTTTACTCTCTCTTTGTTATTCATAAGCCTCCCCCTGCAGCCTGCTTCAAGAAATTGAATTTATAAGAAGTGTTGCAAGGCTGCCTTTCCTCTCATAATAAGAAAAACCAGTATTTTTGTCCACTTCTGAGATTGGGCAGGAGGAGCAGGAAAGAGAAAAAAGAGAACATTATGAACAAATATTCCCGCCCACTTAACTGTTGTCCTGTCATGAGCTGCACACCAAATACAGCTAGACCAAGACAGAAGAGCAACCTTAAGATAGATGCAAATTCTTCTGGAAATGTGTACTAATGATTCACTGTCTGACACAGATGACTTTTCTCACAGAACTGGGCTTAAATCATCGACCTGGTATGCAGCTGTAGGGCAACATCCTGACTTTCAGAAAGGCAATGCATTAATGATTTCAAATATGTGGCAGTTTAAGGAAGTTTTAGTAAAATAAATAAATAAAATCAAGAAGTTTTTGTAAAAAAATAAAGAAGTTTCAGTAAGTTCAAAAAGCTAAAACCATTGTGCTCACTGAATACCATGCCAGAATGAAAAACAAAACAAAACTCCAATATGCTTTAAATTAGCCAGGCAACGATGCTAACACATATCCTTTTACAAAACTCCTGGTCTTGTCCCACTGCTAAAACATGGTAGGTTATTTGAGTTACTATTAAGAAACTTGGCATATTTTCTATCTTTTGCACTAGAAATGTTTAAACCAAATAATATTGATGGAAATAAAGCACTAGAAATGATTAAGTAGAATGCTTGAGGAGTCATGGAATGGTGGGGAGGAACAGAGAATGGGGTGAGGGAAAATATACTAACTGTAACTAGGTTTCATTTTTTTTTTTAAGATTTTACTTATTTGACAAAGAGAAACACAGCCAGAGAGGGAACACAAGGAGGGCGAGTGAGAGAGGGAGTAGCAGGCTTCCCGCCAAGCAGGAAGCCCGATGTGGGACTCCATCCCGGGTGTCCGGGATCATGACCTGAGCCGAAGGCAGTCGCTTAACCAACTGAGCCACCCAGGCACCCCTAGGTTTCATTTTTTTAATATTAATCTCTCAATAGTTCTTCTCAGACAATTGAACTAGCATGCCTTCAGAAAAGAATATCTAGGAAACTACTTCTGGGTTTAGTAATTTAAGAATAATTAGAAATTTATGGGGGAGAGATTATGCCAAAGACTAAAGAACAGAATCTAATTCTAAAGTTTAAAAATGTTACGGTCTATCTTCTGTAACAATGCTAACTGGATTCAAAGTGTACTTACTGATTTTGTTCATGTACTTGATGTGATGAGTAGTACAAAGATGATTAATCTTCCCTTTGAAACTTCCCAACATGGATATGATTCAAATGTTATCAAGTAAATGTCTTAAGTAAAATCCACTTAAGTGTTAGGTAATTCCAAAGAATGAGACATTACATCAAATCAATAAATCAAGAAAGTTTTCCCAGGGAAAATGGTGATTGACATAAATTTTGTAAAGGGATAAAATTTACTAAAACTGAAACAGAAAACCTGAACCCTGAGTAACCTTATACCAAAGAAATTAAAACAATGATTTTAAAACCTTATAAAGAAAATTTGAGTCCCAAAAAGGTTCACTGGTGAATTTAATACAAAATTTAAGGTAATAATTAAAAGTAATACCATGGAATCTCTCACAAAAATAGAAAATTGAGCAATGAGGTCCGCATTGGTGGTTGGTTTGAGTGATTCACGAGGCAACATAAGACTGAGGAAAATAAAGCACCAGAAATGGTTAAGTTGAACAATATGGATGAAAATATAGCACTAAAAATTATTAAGAAGAATGGTGGTTGTGGGGTTAGAGGAGAACAAATGGAACTCAATATGGAGGGATAGAGGTTAGAGAGGTCATAGTGAGGATAAAGGAAACTGATAGAGTGTAAAATGAAATCATGGTAGTCAGAAAGAATAACTTCAAATTTTAAGATCTTAAAATAATTCTCAATTGTAATAAATTCCAAATCCTGGTTCCTTGTGATGTCTATGAATGTCAAGGTAATTTTGAAGTTATCTAAAATGATGATGGATCACAGAGAAAAGGGGAATTAGTGGGTTGGTGCTGACATTAGTGGTATGGCACAGGGAAGGCCATCCCCAGGTCTGTCCAAAGACAATAAAAGTGGCCATGTCTGTCATTTGCCAAGTAATTATAGGTCAGCCATTATATTCATCACATACCTTCACTGTCACATTTTATGCTCACTATGGAGTTACGTAGGTAGTCATAGCTTCATAGACGATCACAGTGAGACACCAAAATTAATATATTATCCAAGATTGCTCATCTACACAGTGGTCAAGGCAAAACATAAACATATATGTCTGGGCCTTCAAAGCATCTTCTTTCTACTAAATCATAGCTTCAATACACACACAAAAAAATACCCCAAAATACAGTAAGATGATGAGGGAAGTATGGCAATGTTCACTGGGCTTTTATTACATGCTGTAGGCAGTGCTGATGGTTTTATGTGTATCACTTAACATTCCCAGAAACCCAAAGAAGCCAGTATCATGTATTTCCATTTTAGGGGAGAAAGCAACTTTATACTTCAGGAAGTTTTTTAGATATTCAAGGTCACCAAGTTAGTGATGTAGGATGCATACTAAGGTCTGCCTGACTCCAAAGCTAATATGCTTACACTCCTCCTGGGTGCCTGGGTTTCAATAAACAGTGTTATGGAGCCAAGATGATAATCTACTTATCTGGAAATGGAAGAAGAAATGAAGAATAATGTTTACCCTTTTGACACGATGTATAAAGAGAATCCAGGTATTAATTAAGGCAAAAACAAGAAGGTAAAGATAAAGGAAAAGGCTGGCATAAGACATAAGGGAACAAATGGAATACAGAAATATCATATCAGGTAGAGAATGGACTGAGAAAAACAGCACTGGAGGGCTGTTTGGAAAGCCTTATCAGGGAATTGCAGTTAGGTAGAAGCTGAGCATTTGCCTAAGAGTTGGAGAAGACTTTTGGAAGAATGTCCTACAAGATCGCCACCTGACCTAAATGCCGTGAGACAATTAAAAATGTGTCACTATTCCCAGGTGCACACTCTTCCTATTGAAAGTCAAGGAGTGTTCTGATATTCACCCAAGGCATTCTTGCCAGTTTTTTCTATCTTCTAGAAGCAACGTTAACAGAGGCTGGAGCAAAGTGATTTCAGAAGCAGTTGCTCCACTGACCATGGTGGTGTGACTGAAAGGAAACATTCCTAATGGAGAAGGAAGGAATAAAAGGAAAGAAAGAAGCGAAGGGGAAGGAAGGGAGAAAAGAAAGGAGGAACGAAGGAAGGGAAGGAGGGAAAGGAAGGGAGGGAAGGAGGGAGGGCAGCCCAGTAAAGCAATCACTTTATTCTTGGAGACATGTGATGTGTCAATCTGAACTTCTTTTTGTTACAGAAATAGATCTATTTGTTTTTATCCAGAAAGAGGGTCATAAAATCAACAGTGAGATCCAGCTGCAAAATTCTGGCACAAACACTTATTTCTACTGCTTTAGCTTAAGAGTTTAAGCTCTTAAACTTATTAAGAGTACCGATAGGTAATTGTTTACCTATCGGTCCATAAGCTTAACATGTATAGCTCCCTAGTCGCCTTGGTGGTGGCTCCAGCAAATCAAGTATTTTAAGGCACTATTATATACTCATATTAAACTGATAAAATGATGTGATGCATAAAAAATACTAAATTATCTGGTTTATCTAGAAAAGCTGAAATTTATAAAAACTTTATAGTATTCAAAGTTTGTGCAGATAAAGCATTCCCTAGATGATCAACAGCAATGGAACATGCGATGTTGACCAATGTGATGATATTAGTGAACGTGAATCTTTATTTTCCATTGAGCACCCATCAATTTATTAGATTATTTTCCTCTAGTCACTACAGAATGATGAAAGGATGCATAAGCCAAATAATGTGAGCTCGAATTTTGAGTGATTCCATTAAAAGTATTTTAATAAACCTTATTTTACTTGGACCAAAGAAGGCACATCTCCTTCAATAAGAGCTATGCCTTGGAGATTATGTTCTGCAGTTGGTCATTCTAGTCACACAAACAATTAACAGGACAAAACTGAAAGCCATTTTCCCAGGCTTATGGGCTCAAGACCAGCATGTAAAGGGATCTGGATCTCCCTACTCAGTATAACTTAGTTCAGGCTAGAAGTTAAATATAGGGGCCAACAGATGCCTGACTGCCCCTGTTCCCCAGACATCCTTTAAAGAGGCCTGCTATAGCCACAGAACACATGCATAGGTGTGGGCCTAAACTCCAGGAGAGGCACCTAGTGCCTGCTAGTCTCCTTTAAAAAAAAAAAAAAAAAAAAAAAGATTTTTACTTATTTGCTAGAGAGAGAATGCCCAAGAGTACAAACAGGGGAACCGACAGCCAGAGGAAGAAGTAGAGTCCCCATGGAGCAGGGATCCTGATGCAGGACTCGATCCCAGGACTCTGGGATCATGACCTGAGCCAAAGGCAGCCACTCAACTGATTGAGCCACACAGGTACCTCAGCCCCTGCTAGTCTCTTTACAAGTCAAAAGTGAGAACAGATTTTTAAGTAGAAGATAAAGGATCTGAACTTCCCTTCCTAAAAGGTTCCTTCTATTCAGGGAAGTGCTGAAAATGTACTTTTTTTCCTACCCAGAGGCTGCAAGTAAAAAAGAAAAATAGAGGGAGGGAGGGCCAAGGAGGGAGGAAGAAGGAAGGAAAGAAGGAAGGAATTCAACCTAGTATTTGAAGATCTCTCCCTAACTGACCTCCTCCTAAGGTTCATGGTTTTTGTTTGTTTGTTTGTTTTCTTCTTCCTTTCAGGTGCCTTCAGGCCAGCTTTCCTTGATCCCCACAGAGAATCCTCAGTACGCCTCTGCAAACTGGCTATTGCTTCCTCACCATCTCTTCAGCAACATTCTTCTGAACCCTTCTGGAATGTCTTCACTTCCTCTTTTATTATTCATGACCCTGCCTCTTCCTAAAACCCTTCCTTAAACCTTCAGATCAAATTACCCCCTGTTCCTCTAACTTGTAAAGTGTGGACTTTGAGAAAGTCCTTAAAGAATAAATGTCCGGGGAGTTCTCGCCCTGAAGGTGGCATTCTGTGTGGAAGGCAAGGACATTGCTTCTGGGTGGCCGGAGAAGGAAGTTGAAAGAGTTTTTGAGCTGACAGACAGCTGAAAAGCACATCATGGTTATTCTTGGCAAAGTGTGCAAAACTCAGAGCCTAAAATTATTCAGAGAGAAAAGCAAATTGCAAATGTTTTGTTTTTCCAGCCTTACATCAAGCTAAAAATTGTGAGCAATGCTGTCAACATATGACGCTGTCAGTGCTACCCTCTCCCGGAGCGGCAGCTCTGTAACTCACTTCTGTACGAAGCAGATTAATTCATTCAGCTGTGAGCACTCATTCTGCTCTCAGCCCAGGAGAACCCCAGAATGTGAGACAGAGCCAGAGGGACCTCAGGAATCATCTCACACCCCCGCTCCTATTCCTCTCCTGTAAAAATCACTGTGGATGTCACAAGTAAAACAGTTGCACACCTTATTCACTGCTGTGTAACAGGTGAAACACTAAACATGTTGATACTTACATTGAGTCTACACCACAGCCCACAGGGATGCTTAAAGTGTGGGGGCAAACTGGAGTTGTGGATTTTTTTTAAAGTCAATATAAGAGCCCAAACTCATCCCTCTCCTTAACCCAGTTCATTCTTCTCAGGAGAAACTGCAGTGGATTATGAAGCGAAGGCCTGACCACACCTGTCACACCTGGCTATGTGTGGGAACTTGGCAATTCATTGCATGCTCCTGAGCTCCGGTTTCTAGCTGTTGACTAGAGAAAATGGTACTTGTCCCCATAGAGGTAAGGGATCAAAAGGGATCAAAATTCCAACGTGCTTTACAAACACAGTAACATTAGTTCACTATTCTGCTCTTAGGTGCTTTCTAAGGTAAAGACAGCAATAATTCCATTTTTCCATGGATAAAGTGAACATTTTTCAATTCCATGAATAGCACATTTCAGCAACGAGGATGAAAATGTTGGTTATTCTTTTCTACTGAGCTTGTATTAGACGCTTGCTTATGAAACTCTGTACTACCCACTGTCAATTCCTGAACATCTTTCTCCTTGACAGATAAGTATCTATGTCTATTTATCTATGTGATAAATAGGTTTCCTAATAGAATATTAATGTGTTTTATTTTAAATTGTTTACTAACAATGTTCATTAGTAATGATACCTATATATTAAGAAACATCTCTCCTGTTGAAAAATCTCAGAAAAGAGTTTTTCTTTTAAAAAGATTATGACTGGGGCACCTGGGTAGCTGAGTCATTAAGCTTCTGCCTTCAGCTCAGGTCATGATCCCAGAGTCCCAGGATCCAGCCATGCATCAGGCTTCCTGCTGGCCGGGAAGCGTACTTCCTCTCTCATTCCCCCTGTGTGTATTCCCTCTTTAGCTGTGTTTCTCTCGGTCAAATGAATAAATAAAATCTTTTAAAAAATAAAAATAAAAAGATTATGACTAAGAGCTGAGGAATTGTGATGGTATTTAATCATTTTTTATTTAAGTCTTTTGGTAAAGTAAAACAAAGTTTTATATATATTAATAATATGTAAAACATGATGAATGTAATATATAAATGTACTTTATAAAGAACACTGAAAGTTATCCAGAAACAGAACTTTGGCACTAAAAATATTGCCAAACCATGTTTAAATGCTTCTGTGCGCCTCAGAAATGAACACTACAAAATGATGAATACATTATTAAAATATAAGAAGAGGTGCATAGCTTTGACATTTTCCCCTCACCCAGCCCAACTGTAACTTATTTGCAAGCTTATCAATTATTTTATACAAAACCCTGACTATTTCTAAATAAATAATTTCTCTTCATGGAACAGGTACCTCTTTTGGCCCACCTCTACTTAATTATAGATCAATCATTATTTTATTTATGACACAAGTTCAATTATACCTTATTGTTTACAATGTCTAATTGAAAGAAATGAAAAAATACCAAAATATATCCTAGCCCTTATAAACGCCAACTGATTGCTGTAGTGAAATTGGTGTTACTATTAGTAAAGGACAATTTAAATCACCTTCTGAGAAAATCATTTCCTTATAGTCTAGTTTGGTTTTGACAAGAGATTGAGGGGGCTTTATGTGAAAAGCAAGATTTTTTTAAAAATTCCTTTTAAACCACTGTAATTTTCATATTTCTGTTTGGGAAATTAAATTTTATATTTTTGGAAATATAGCTAATTGACCAGACAGATTAAAAAGCCTTTCCTGAAACTGGCCATGCCTTAAATGAACTGAAAATGTTTGAGGCAAAGAGCATACGATTTGTTAAATTAGGGAATGAAAATAAGAAATGGTCAAGACAAGATATTAAAAGAAAAAGCAATAAACAATCTTTTACAAGGGAAGAAAGTTGACCAAAAAAGGGACAGTATTTTCTGTTGTTAATAAAAGAGCTGTAACTTTTACTGTCTTTAGCTAACTAAAGGATGCAGTGATTAGTTGTTGTATCTGGATCCATCTGACTAACTATTGCTGATGACATTTTGTAAGAGCCTGCACGATCAATGGTTTCCCTCTTTGCCTCCCTGACTACTATTTACAGTGCTTAGAAATAAAGGAAAAAAAGTCTTACCTCTGTCCCAACTTTTGGTGTGTATCTAATCATGTAATATCTCCCAATAGGAGATGGGCTTTGAGTATGAAAACCTGATTCCAAAGTATCAGACATACCCAGCTGCCAAGAGCACAGAGCCTGTCCTGAAACAGGCATTCCGTGAAGCTGTTCTATTCTAATACACAACTTGGAACTGCTGATTCCACTAAAAAAAAATGTTTGGAGAATGTGATATTTTGTCAGAAAGTTAGGTTATATTCTAAGATGGGGAGGAATGGCTTGGCTTTGTACTAGTTGTTGATCTTGAAGGAGTCATTTTCCTTGTCTGGGTTTAGTTTTCTATTCTGTAAACTAGATTTGGTGACTATGATCCAGTAGCTTACAGAAATGACAAGAAAAGGCAATGAAGCCCACAGAGAAGTACAGTGGAGGGGTATTCAGGACACTGCCAGATGGTGTGCACTATGAAGAGGACAGCTTATGTCTCAAACCTGATTCCAGAGTCTCAAATGCAGGTGTTCTCATTACATCTCCAATTCTGTTACAGAAAGTGGGTAATGCACATGATTCCTCCCTAAATGCAGGAAAGTGAAAACTTGGGAGTCCATTGCCCATCCTACCCTCAGGCTGCTCCTCAGATGTAAAGATCAGGTTTTAAACATAAGGTCTAAATACTAATCCCCATTTGATTCTTGGAGCCAATACAAAAAGGCAGAGAAATGTACATGTTCTGCTAGTGTGTCCCTGTAGGAAATGAATTCCTCAGTCAGGGTTAAGGGCACTATCCTTTATCATAGCAGTAATTACACTGGAAATGTGATCCTGTCTTTAAAGAGTTCCTGCATCATGAGAACCCTGATAGTAGGCTGTTAAAACTACTAAACAGAAATCCCAAATCACCCGATGGCTATAGCCTGGCTCATCATGGGTTTTCTAATGAGGCAAAGCGTTTGTGCCTCTGTCTCCCCATAAAAATCTCCATTTCTTTCCATATACCTCTTTATTGCTCCAAAGCCTCGTAAGTATAAAGCTAGTTCCCATGAAGCTCCTGGGTGGGAAAGTTGAGTGTCTCCTTATCTAGTACACCACAATTTTCTAAAAATATTTTGCCACTGTTTATTGAACATTTAATTATTTAATTGAATTTCTACATGAGAATTTTATTGAAGACTTTCATACTTTGACTAAATATATTCTGTAGAGTAACATAGTATTATGGAAAAAACAATCCCTATATTAAAAGTGTATTTTGACCTTTATTCTCAATCTCTGTAAAATGTTTTTAAAAGCATTTTTGCTTGAATGGCTCTTTCATAATTGTCCATTACCTAAAGAGTCAAAAAAGAAAGATTACAGTCTTGGGAATGTATAAGGAAGGAATTAAATTTGTGTAATTAGAAAGCATATTGCAGCTTTCCTATCAGAATAGATCAAAACTCTCATTTTCCTGTCATTTTTGCCAAGCCAGCACATAGTTACCATGCCTACCTATTGTCACCAGACTACAGCTTGCGCTATTATCTACAACATCAAGAAGAATTCAAGTGCTGCTGTTGATGAAGCATGCCGTTCCTTGCCCTTCTATGCAGCACGCTCACAGTGACATGTGTAACTCAGGTACCACGGGTATGTTTGCCAAAAAGCCCTTTAACAACGATAATGTTAGGTTAGGGGGGACGAGGAGCAATCAGTCATTTAGCAAACTCTTAGGTTTGCTTGCCTAAAAGAACAGTCAATCCAAAAGGTAGATGTAATGAATATAGCACGTTCACATATATGATAGGATAAATAGCAGATAGGAATGCTCACTGGTAACATAGGGACTAGTATTAAGATACTTCAGAATTGTATAAAAGTTACTGGCATGTTGCAATGGAAGTCCACATGTCGCTATTTCTCCAGTGAAGAAATAATAAAGGCCAGGTATGAGAAATCACTGTATTAAGCAATGAAGGGCAGCTCAGAATCCTTCAAATCTGAAGATAAGCCCTACAAAGAAAGGTGAGCTGTCAAACTATCTTTATTTTCCTGAAGATTTTGTAGACCATGCATATTTCCAGAAAACCAATCAACAAACAAGTAAAAACTCTACCAATGGGAGGTAGAGAAGGGGCTTAGCTGAGAAAAGCAACTAAGATGGGATGAAAAGGACGTGATGGAATAACAGATACAAAACGCCTCCTCATCTGCCTTGTTCCCCATAAATACAGATACTTCCGAAGCACCTCATCAGCATCCCACCCAACATCAAGACCTCTGATCAACATGGCCTAGTTTACAGATGCCTTGTTGTCTACGTTTACTCCTTGAGACAACCAACCTTGCACAGCAGGCACTGGGCCTTATTTTCTTTCAAACAAAACCTGATTAAGTTATTAAACTTCTCTGGGCCCACATAAAATTGTCTCTTGAGCTAGGTGATGTCCCTCATTTCTGTAGATTCTGATATGAATGCATCTTTGACCTCTGGTCGAAATTGCTAGTGAGAGGGGAAGCACGATTGAAAACAAGACTCCAACTTTTAAAACTTTCTATTCCCTATAGTTTAAGCCATATGCCTTTCTAATTAATGGACGTCAGGAAATACACTCTTTCCCTTGATACCTAATTCACAGGAAAAGCCACATGAACCTCTATATGTATTGTGTACATGAGAGGTTTTCTCTAGAATTTATCAGTGCAGCACGAGCTCGCTGTGGCTAGGTCATTCCTCCCTCTACATAGAAAGAAGTGTTCAGGAATAAGAACAGAAATCATAACAGTTTTGACTGACCAACACCTCCATGTTACAGGTTTTGTACTGTGTAATCATTCTTACCTCAATGGGATTTTATTTTTTTCCCCAAATAAATCAGTTAGTGATTATACCCAATTTCCACTAATCCATCCCTTACAGGCTTGGGCTTTTGATCCTCACACAACTGGATTTGTTTCCCTTCCTATGTATTATTATTCTCTCTTACAACTGAATGACAAAGGTAGTCTATTCAAGGGAAAGAGTTATGATGAGTTGATGCCTGGTGGTTTGATTTTTTTCCCCCACTACATACCCTCACATATCTTCAACTCTCCAGAGAGTATTTTCTGATTAACAGAAATTATACATGGGGTAAATGGCTGTTGGGCAGTTATTGTTTGTAATGGGTTAGAGCCATTCAGCTGGTGTCGCAGAGTGTTTTTTCATCTTTATTTGGGAAGAAACGGGGAGGCAATGTGTTTTGCTAAGTCTGTTTGTGGGGGATACTGTGCCTCACATTCCAAACAGAAAGCCATTGTCCTCAGAGGATAAACAGACCAATTCCTCTAAACTACTTCTTCTGAAAGAACAGAAGGTAGCACACACTGCCCTTTCTTGTTTCCTACTTTTTTTTTTTTTTTTAACTCCTCTCAGCTGTCCCTAGAAATGTTTCTTTGGGCTTATCATTTAGAAACTCAGTTTTCTTCTCCTGTGTAGGGAAAAACTCAGTTCTTTCCTACTCTGTCTTTCTTTCACCCAAGTGTCTCCTCTACTCACACAGCACACTTCCTTCTGATACTCTGATTACCTAATAAGTGGAGGTTTTTCTCCATACCAAGTAATTCTCCGACACCGTTGAGATATGCAAGAACTCAACTCAGTTCTGCACTAACTACCTGGAGATAGCATCAGATCCCACAGGTAAGGGTTCTGTCCGCCAAGATTGGACCCCTCACACACACAAATTTCAGAGGCCAGTTCCACACCCAGCTTATCACCTGTGCTTCTGACTAACCAGCTTAGACTGGAGGTTCCCATGACCCCTCCTTGTGTTCAATTAATTTTCTAGAGCAGCTCACAGAACTCAGGGAAACACTTAGATTTATCAGTTTATTAAGCATATAATAAAAGATACAGATGAATACCCAGATGAAGAGATAACACAGAGCAAGGTTTAAGAGGGTCCTAAGCTCAGGAGCTTCTGTCCCTGAGGAGCTGGGGGTACATTACCCTCTCAGTGTAGATGTGCCCAACCAACTTGGAAGCTCTGTGAACCCTGTATTATGGGGAATGTATGGAAGCCTCCTTATTCAAGCCTCTCTCCCCTCTCTGGAAGGTAGGGAATGAGGATGAAAATTCCAAGCTACTAATCATGGCTTGTTCTACGTGGTGACCAGCCCCCATCCAGGAGCCATTCAGGAGCCCACCCAGAGTCACCACATTTGAATAGAAGATATTCCTGATTCTTTTATCACTTAGGAACTTACAAGGGTTTTATGAGCCCTGTGTCAGAAATAGGGTCAATGACAAATAGTAGAACAAGAAGTGTTCCCAGTGCTCTTATCACTTAGGAAATTACAAGGGTTTACAGGATCTCTGCGCCAGAAACTGAGGGCAGAGACCTATATATATTTATTATTATTTCACAGGGCTATGCAAATGATTTACAAATTCCAAGAGGCAGCATGGCAGGTGGAAAAAGAGGATTTATAGAACACAGACTTGGGCTTAAATCCTGGGTGACTCCCTACCAGTTTTGTGACACTGAAAGTTTATTAACCTCCCTAAGCACCTGATCTCTCACCTATAAAATGGAAATTTTAATACCTACCCTGCAAGGTGATTATAAAAACATAATGAAATGGTGTAAGTACATAATACAATTCTTGGAACATAAAAGATTTTCCAAAATATGTTTAGTTCCCTATTCCCACTCAATTATTCTACGCATGATGCTTACAGTTTGTATGCTTCATTGTCATGTAATACAAGAATATCACAGAATACCTTCAATACTCTCATTGGGCTAAGTTAGATTCTTTTGTTCATAATACGCCTGGAATTCTTTTCACATATGCAAACATTTTAGAGTTGGCTGCTCACATGCTGTTAATGCTAGATCATAACCTTAAACTACTTAAAGAGAGAGTTTATGGATGCGAAAGGTGAACTGTTGTCAGGGCAATGGCAGAAGCCACTTAGAGGCTCAAAAAACTCTGACAGCCCCCCCCAACCCCCACAAAGCTGGGTGGTGAAGGCCTAAGTCATTCATGCTTGTGGTCAGCTCTGGCAATGAGTATCAGTGAAAAGGGGCAGATACCAATGAACAAAATTATCTATTCAATGCACAGTCTTATGTTTCAGAACATGGACTGTTTCTAAGGCTTTGTTAGGAAGATGCTTCCTTAAATTTATGAAATGGTAAGAGAATTTGCTACTTCTTAGCTTAGTAAAGAATGTCCAAAATTTTTCTCCTGTAAACAACTGGGAAGAACTTGCTGTTCTCCCCTGCAGGTATGAGAATTAGTAGGAAGCTGAGTGATTTAGATTCTAATGTAGAAAATTCAAGATTCAGTTGTCGATCACAGTATTTGTTGAAATGCCAGCTGTTGCTAAATGGAACTGCTTAGTACTCTGTGGTAGAAAATGCACATCCTAACATCACCAGTGCTTCCTCTACACTTCTCTTTCCTTCCCATCCCTCTTCACTCTCTCTACTTGCCCTCTTTGTCTCGAACATGGAAATAAACGCTTGAGTGGGTTCTGGAACTAGGCAACACTTTTCTACCACCCCACTCCACCCACTTCAGTGATACAACTAGAGTCTCCGTTCTCTCTACTCTCCTTTTTGTGCCTTCATTTTTTTTTCTGCTATGGAGGGAACATAAATAAGAGTTTACTTGGCCCAAGAGAGAAATGCCCTGATGCCTACTCTCCAGGAAGATTCCCAGGGACGTCCAGAAGACAATAGCTGCTTGATGTTTCTAGAAAGATCAAGGTCATAGAGAACCTCAGAAGTGCCAGAGTGTGGTAAAGAGAATTGAGAGGGGTCCTGTGAGGGCAGGAAGTGTGACTTGCTTCTGACCAATGAATACAGCAAAGATGATGGACTGTCACTTTCGTGATAACATAAGATTAAAACACATCTTGCTAAGAGACTCTTTATCTTGCTGGCTTTGAAGAAACAGGGTCAGGTCGAGCTACTTTAAGTTGCTAACAGTAGCCTCCAGATGACAGTCAGGAAAACCATCCAACAGCTACAAGGACGTGAATGTCGTCCACAACCAAGTAAGCCTGAAAGCGGGCCCTTTTCCAGCTGAGCCCTGGCTGACACCCTGTGAGACTGGTGGGCCCAACTAAACGGGGCAAGACACTTGATTTCTGGAAAGCCTGACAGAATAAACACGTGTTGTTTCAAGCCACCAAGTTTGTAGCAACACTGCAGCAATAGAATATAGAGAACACAAATAGAAGGAGGAAGCATTAAGAGGGCCAGGGAGAAGGGACAGAAACATCAGCTGTAACTGGTTACTGAGAAGTAAGTTTTTTTTTTACAGGCAGTGATCCCTTGGAAGCCTCTGAAATGGAGTTCAGTGTACAGGAAGTTTACTAGGAAGTGCCCCTGGGATCAACGCCTGTAGAAAGGAGGCAGAAGAATCAGTGAGCACGGAGGAAGAAGTTGAGTTGGGACACAGGGCGGGTGAAGGCATCAGGCAACCCAAGAGATACTGGAACTGCAAAGGCCTTTCAGAGTTGCCATGCACTCGATGAGATGTCTGAACCTCTCTATCACCACAACGAACTGTCCCTGAATATGTGCAGCCCCATGAAGGTCATAACCTTGAGTAACGGCATCATGTGAAGTCCGTCTTCGATAATCTCAGCAAGTGAAGTTACATGTCGCTCTTTAAAGAGTGACCTGGGTGTGGCATCACCACATTTATTACAGATGTGCAACGGAACACACTAATGACCGGAGCAGAGTTTACCCGGCACCTTACCAGGGTTACAGAGGATCCCTCTAAATCTGACACTGCTTTGAGAGTACAGTGATCTCAAAGTGATCATTAACTTCCTGTCACCAAGTTAGAATACAAAAATAAAAATAAAAACCAAATTGATTTATAGAAAAATTATTGTATTCTCTGTTGTAAGAGCTATTATAATTACACCAAGAGCACAAGAATAGAAGTATGTTTCAAAGAGAAAAACCAAGAAAGATTTCATATATGAGAAAACTGATGGCACTCTCAAAAAAAGACTTTGAAAAAAAAATCTAATGAACAGACTAGTGCGAATGTACAGGCAGAGTTAGGGGGACAAAAGAGGGGTGCTATAGCATTCTGGGGCCAACAAAAACATGATGTCCTTCCCTTTCTTAGGTTGTTAGGGTCAAGGTGAGGGGGCCATAACTATACTCAAAGGATTATTCCAGTAGGGAACTTGTGGTTTTAGACAAAGGATCATAGACACTGCAAAAACAAAACTCTTTTATCTTTCCCTTCCCACTCTCAGATCTCCTGCCAATACCTCCCACTGGCCAACCCAATGGGAAGCAGAGGGCAAGAAGTCCAGATGATGCAGCCCAAAGTGGCTAGCCACCCAGCTCACTAGACAGCAGGAAAAGTGGATCTGGAAGGGGCAGAGAATGACCATCATGGGTGGGGAGTGAAGGAAAAAACCTTAAGCTAAGGAAATATGAATAAAGGCAGATAAATAGAAAATTCCAGAATCCATTTACACAATACTCTGTATTCTGTATTCTCTGTAGTCTGATGTGTTCAGAGTAGAAGCACCCTGAGGTGGTAGTTTGAGAAGGAACCAACTTGGTTCAGAAAGGAAGGAGGGGGAAGGATGGAAAGGATCCTGTCCAGAGGTTACCATCAGGAAATCCAGGGGACCCTGGTTTGCCAACAGGGTTTGCCAACAGACACTGGCAAAATAGGACAGGATTTCTGTATTACAATCCAACAGTCTTATCTCCTATATTTACTTTAGGGAGTTAGACTGGAGAATGTGACTGGGCTGGTGATTATCTGGCCATGTAATAGTAAGTCACATTATAATAAATTTGTATTTATTTGCATCTGGCTATCCCCATCAAGGTCTGGTTAGTTGTTTGTTTCATTTTTTTAATTAGAGAACAGCCTGCTAAGACCCTTAATCATGGCTCGTGATCACTCTGATTTTCCTTCAGTGTTGAGAGACTGAAGAGGCCCTGTTAAATGTGATATGCCAGGTGCATTCACATCATGGTCACGTGGGAGAAATCTCTTGTGTGATGTAAAATCACACAGGCATGTGTTACAGCTAATTAATTGGATGACAACCAATCTCTCAAGTCTTTTCCAACATTATTGCTTTCCTGGCTTTTCACACTCATCATGTCAACACATGTTTCCCCAGTCTGTTAGCTTATCCTTTTGCTAGCAATCTCACATTAATTTACCAACAGATTGTTTAACCTTTCTCCATTCTTTTTGGTTATATTTCCTTCTTTGGAATTTGTAACATCTCCTGGGGCAATATCTCCTTGGACTTCTATTGACATATAACTTCCTCCATCTTCTAGAAGAATTTACCATTGCACAGCAAGTTACATTTAAAAAAAAAAAAAGTTACATTTTTCTCCAGAAACATGCCATTTCATTTTTTATAATTTCCTTTCTTCAAGTTGGGAAATTATCTATATTGAACAATTACTTGGTGCCAAGCACTATAACACACATAATGCATTGTGCATTTCATTTGTTAAAGTGCTCCTCATGACGACAACATCTTGTCACTCCTTTTTTTTTTTACTTTAAATTTATTTTATTTTTTCAGTGTTCCAAGATTCATTGCCCATGCCCCACTCCCAGTGCTCCATGCAATAGGTGCCCTCAGTACCCACCACCAGGCTCTCCCATCCTTCATTTCTCTCCCTGAATTACCCTACTTCCCATTTACTTCCCTTCTTCTTCTGTCTTCTACATTACCCCTTTATTATGCACCACAAGTAAGTGAAACCATGTGATACCTGACTTTTTCTACTTGGTTTATTTCACTCAGCATAATCTCTTCCAGTCCAGTCCATGTTGCTACAAAAGTTGGATATTCATCCTTCTGATGGAGGTGTAGTATTCCATTGTATATATGTACCACATCTTCTTTATCCATTCATCTGTTGATGGGCACCTTGGCTCTTTCCACAGTTTGGCAATTGTGGCCAATGCTGCTATGAACACTAGGGTGTTCATATGGCCCTTCTTTTCACTACATCTGTATCTTTGGGGTGAATGCCCAGCAGTGCAATTGTAGGGTCATAGGGTAGCTCTATGTTTAATTTTTTAAGGAATCTCCACACTGTTTTCCAAAGCGGCTGCACCAGCTTATATTCCCACCAACAGTGTAAGAGAGTTCCCCTTTCTCCGCAGCCTCTCCAATACTTATTGTTTCCTGACTTGTTAATTTTGGCCCTTCTGACTGGTATAAGGTGGTCTCTCAGTGTGGTTTTTATTTGAATTTCCCTGATAGCTAGTGCTTGTCACTCCTTTTAATACAATGTATGGTTCAGAGCCATCACGTAATCTGTACAGCATCATATAACCAAAATGTTTCAGAGCCAGGATTTAAACTCAGGTCTCTCTGACACGGGAAACTATAACCTTTTCCCCGTGCTACATTTTGTAGAGCATTCCACCATTCTCCTTTTTCTCCACAGGTAGCCAACATGGTTAGACTTAGAAAAATATAAAATCATATGGGTCACTAACTTTTCAGTGTAACTGAATTAGTCTTAATTGCTCCAAAAGTACTTACATTTTACGAGACGTCTTAAGAAGAGGACTCCAAAAAATGACTCTGTGGATTGCACTTGGCTGTAGCAGTTACTTTTGGATAAAGAAGTCTTCGGAAGCACTCAAAATTTCATAGGCAGCTCTCTCAATCTTCCCTATAAGGCTAATTTGTTTCATCAGTAAGAGTTGACAAAGACTGAACATTTTGTTTTGCCACAGCAAGGTAACACGTTTATTTTCCTGAACAGGATACCACTCAAGTCTCAATTTTTCACCATCGTATTGACTGAACGCTAAGAGGAAGCGCTGTGACCTACTGCTAGCAGCCTCAGCGGGGCTCCATCTCCATCTCAGCAATGCATGCCTTCAGAGGTTCTATATTACAGAAGAGCTCAGTTGTCTTCCTGGAACCTTCAGAGGCTCAAGACTAAGACTGTGATCCTTAATAATGGCCTGGAAGAAACTCATTCACTGTAGAGATTTCTTTCATAGGATACCGCTAGCCAGTAACATTTCTAAATAGGATAGTGGTGCCTTATAGATCCTTTCGGCAATGCCGTGTATCTCACAATGTCCTTGGAGGGGACATACTTATTAGGAATCCCTTAGGGATTTCCTTTTTTCTTTTGAGCTTCAGAATTTTAGTGAATGCACTACAAAAGAAAAAAGTGGCCTCTCCACTGTGGATTCAAGGGAGAATAGCTATCTATAATCAATGCATGAGATCAGCAGCTTATTCTATACTGATCACTGATTTCAACATCAACAATTGTAGAAGACTGCACAGTACATAGAAGGTGATGAAAATATATGAGCTAGATGAATGAATTCTTAACATTTGTTGACTATATTAGGATATGTGAGATACTTTCCTAAAGGTTAAGGATGCAAATATTAAATAAGACATCTTAGCTGCTGAAAGAGAGTTCATTTTTAAAAGGGAAATATATAACTGAAGTACAAAGTTTATATCCATTAAGCATTCAAACAGACTTCATATTCTAAACACAACATGCATATTATAAAGCATACAAGGTCAGATGCTATCCATTAGTTGGCAACTGCTATATAAAAACACTGGCTTAATTTTCTATGAAAAAAAACAGAAAAGTGGAAATGATGAGGAAGAGAGCTTGAGAAAGCACTTAGTATACTTATCATAAAAAAAATCTGTGCTCTGTTTGGTCTGCTATATTTAAAACAAATGTGTTTGGAGTGTAACGCAAAAATACAGCAAAGGAAAATTATAATTGTACACTCTATGAATGATCATAAGAAGAACAAGCCCATGTAACCATCACCCGGGTTAAGAATTAGAATATGAAATGGGAAGTCATCAGAAAAGAAGAAAAACCATGAGAGACTCTTCACTCTAGGAAACAAACTGAGGGTTGCTGGAGGGGAGAAGGGTGGGGGAAATGGGGTAATCGGGTGATAGGCATTAAGGAGGTCATGAGTACTGGGTGTTATACTCGACTGATAGATTACTGAGCACTACCTTTGAAATTAATGATGTACTGTATGTTGGCTAATTGAATAAATAATAATAACAAAAGAAACCCCCTCAGAAAAAGAACTAGAAAATGACAAAACTTGTAGAAGCCCCCACTAATTCTTCCATCACTATACACTTGCTCTTTCTCAAAAGTAATCATTATTCTCACTACTAACACTGTGAATTAGTTATACCTCTTTTTGATCATTATATAAAGGACTTTTGATTATGCATCTTTGCCTGGCTTTTTTCCAACATTTGGTTTGGTATATTCATCCATGTTGTTGCATTGTTTTTGTTCCATATTATTCCAGTGCATGAATATCCTGCAATTTAGATTTATTCTCCAGCTGATGAAGCATTTGTTTTCACTGTTTTGGCTAATGGTGCACAAATGTGTGAGGTATGAATGTATATGTCCGTGTCTATATCAGGTATATACTTAATAGTAAACATGCTGGGTATTAGGTATCTATTTCTCTATCTACCCAATGATCTTTCCAAATTTAGTAGATAATGACAAAGTTTTCCAAAATGTTTGTAGCAACTGTCACTTTAAATAGCAGTGCTTAAAACTTTCTCACCATTTTTTTCTACTGGTAGGAATTCTCTTTTCTATTAGAGTTGTAAGTGAGATACAAACTCTTTGTCAGTTATATGTGTTTGAAATACATTCTCCATTTTGTGATTTACTTTTATATTATTTTAATGATGTTCTTTGGTGAACAAAAGCTACTAACAGGAGGCAGTTCAATTTATCAATCTTTTCTTCTAGTATTAATGCTGTATCATTTTACTTTCATCATTCTTATGTTTTATATTTAAGATGTGTCTTATACAAAGCACATCGGTGTTTTTTCCACGAAATCTAATCATCCTTATCATTTTACTATTTAAACAGAGTACCTAGCTCATTTATTATTAATGCAATTACCTATGTAGATAATATAGAACTTTCATGTCATTTACATCCTTTCTGTCTCATGTATTGTTTGTTTTTGTCTCTTCGCTTTTTAAAGTAATTTTGTTATTTTTTCCTTCCATTCACTCATTAGTTACATGTTTCATTTAGTGCTTACCCAGAGATTAACACTAGTATCTACGATTTATTAACCTCTAATGAGATAGAACTATTGATATTCTCTATGTTATCTGAGGAAATTTGATTCTATTAATGATCATCCTAAATTCTATGTTCCTATTGTCAAGTAATTTGTGTCTTATTGTAAGTCTCAGAGAGTTTATTACTGCTTTATATAATATTTTTTAAAAAGATTTTTATTGGGCACCTGGGTGGCTCAGTGGGTTAAAACCTCTGCTTTCAGCTCAGGTCATGATCTCAGGGTCCTGGGATCGAGGCCTGAATCGGGCTCTCTGCTCAGCAGGGAGCCTGCTTCCTCCTCTCTCTCTGCCTGCCTCTCTCCCTACTTGTGATCTCTCTCTCTGTCAGATAAAGAAAATATTAAAAAAGATTTTTATTTATTTATTTGACAAAGAGATGAGCGCATGAGAGAACAACTAGGCAGAGGGGCAGGCAGAAGGAGAAGCAGGCTCCCTGTTGCATAGATAGCCTGATGTGGGGCTTGATCCCAGAACCCTGAGATTATGACCTGAGGTGAAGGCAGATGCTTACCTGACTGCAGGTGCCCCTATACAACCAACATTCTTTTACATACTTACCATTTTAATTGCTTTTCATTATTTCATAAATGTCTAAGCATTTCCCATCTGAGATTGCTTTCACTCTATTTGAAGAACATCTTCTCTGTTCTTTAGCACACATAGGACATTTACAAAATCTTTTTTCGTCTCATCTCAACAAATGTCTTTATTCTAACCTGCATTTTTAGAAGGGTAATTTTTCCTGATATAGAATTGTTTTCTTTTGCAGTTATTACGCTGCCATCTTTTCAAAGTATCATTCTGTTGTCCCTATGACTACGACTGTTTCTGCTGAAAAGTCAGCTGTCAAACTTACTGTTGTTTCTTTGAAGAAAATGTGGCTTTTTCCCTTGACTACTTTTGAGATATTTTCTTTTATTTCAGCAGTTTTACTGTAATTATACTTAGGATTGTTGTTCCTGTTTTATAATGGCGCTGGTTTGAAATTTGTTGGTAACTATCTTATTAATATTGCTTCAACTCTACTCTCTTTTACTTTTTCATCATATATAAGGCATTTTCACTATATTCCAAATACTATTTTTGGTAACTACTTACTCTTTTTCTTTTCTAGTCACATTTTTGGCATTTATATGTCTACCCATCTTCTGGCCTAATTTTTTCACTTTAAAAGTATCTAATGTTATATTAATCCTATCCATTAGTTATTTCGATTATTATTTAGTTCTTGATTTGTAATTTTATTTTTTCCAGCTTTATTGACATATAAATGACATATACTACTGTATAAGTTTAAGGCATACAATGTGATTATTTGATTTTTCAATAGTTTCCAGTTAGGTGATGAAATTCTAATTCTCAATCTTATTTAATTACTTGAGTGTTTGACTCATGTAACATCTTAAAGATGCTATAAATACCTCTATGATCTCACTTTCTAGGAGTCAGTTTCTATTCTCTTTTTAAAATTTTTCCAATGTAGATCCAGGATATTGTTCAATTTTATGCCTGCTTTTGACTAAGTGCTAACTAAGCATTATATATGAATATTATAGAGCTATGTTAAAGCCTCTACAGTGTTATCTTCTATAGGGAGAATTCAGTTTTCTCTCTGATAGATAGCTAGGCTAGTGAAAATCATCTCAATCTAGCAACTATGAAGATGCAAAGCTTAGTTTCAGTCCTTAGGGGAAATGATCAATATTTTGATTGCCCTTAACAGTACCCCTCTTCCTTTTTTAGGTCCTGAACTTCAAGGTATATTTCCATAATCCTATAATCTGTGGAAAGTTCTGGTTAATTCTTCAGGCTCTTAACCATTTGTAGTCAGTTCAAGGAAAAGAGTGGTACACTCTCTTCTTTTCTAGATATATTTTCTAGATATTTTCTAGAATATATATTCCATATATATTCTATATATATTCTACATATATAAGATAATATATTTTCTAGATATTATCCAAACATATTCTTGCTATCTTAGTATCTCTGTAATTCCCTCAAACAACTTATTTACATTCAGTCAAGATTTTCTAGTTGTTTTCAGTAGAATATTTGGTCTAAAACCATCTATTCCACCATTGTCAGAAGAGAAGTTCCAGGGGTGCCTGGGTGGCTCAGTCATTAAGCTTCTGCCTTCGGCTCAGGTCATGATCCTGGAGTCCTGGGATTGAGCCCCACATTCAGCTCCCTGCTCAGAGGGAAGCTACTTCTTCCTCTCACTCCCCCTGCTTTTGTTCCCTCTCTAGGAGTGTTTCTCTCTGTCAAATAAATAAATAAAATCTTAAAAAAAAAAAAAGAAGTTCTACTTCTTTTGTCTTAAATTGATGGAAAGTTTAGATTAAAACATCTTCTACTTGTAAATTGATGGAAAGTTTAGATTAAAACATCTTCCACTTGTATCACTCCACTAACCCATGGAGTGACACAACCTGGGGTGGCCAAAATAGAAAATCTCAACTCTCAGTTACCAGAGCTCAGATTTACGAAGCAGAGCATGCAGCAAGAAACTACTATCCCAGAGGTTTCCAAGTAAGAGTATGTTATTACAAAATAACTGAATAGTATACAGCCCAAAAATTATTCTTCATTTGATCTATGCCAAAATAATTCATAAACTTTCTATAGTTGCAGAAGTTTTCTCGGTCAATCCAGAATTTTTCAGCAGCAGATAACCTCCATAGCTCTTTTCAAAGCATACATGTACTAGAGAAAAGCCACACCTCCAGTATGCTTGTGTATTTGCAAAACAGCAAAACAAAACACAAACAGTTACAGCAGGAAGTGAAATGGATTAAGTGTTTGCCAAAAGAACTCATCTTTGAGCAGCTAACAAAGAAAATGACACCTTCTTATACTACTACAAATGAATAATAGCAAAAACAAATAGTACAGTAATAATAGACATTTATTGAGTGCTTCCTATAAGCCAGAAACTCTAAGAGCTTATGAATATTACCCCACTTAATCTTCACAATGAATTTAACGAAATAGCTGTTATTTACTTTATAAATAAGGGATGATGAAACTCAAAGTCCCTTGCCCAAAGTCATACAGCTCAAGAATTGCAGGAGTCTAAGACCCGAGAGCTATGTTCCTAACCAGGAATGCTCAGAAGTCTATTTTAATGAAGCAACAAGGCCACAGAAAGTCATGTGCAAATCATGATGCATTAGACAATGGAGACACAGAGAAGAGGAGCTGGGTCAAATCTAGATTTTCATGGTCTTAGTTTCTCCTAACTAGGGGCCAGACTTAACCACTAGATATCTCTTATAATGATCATTATATATTACGTGTGTGTGTTTACTACTGATAAAGGGTTCATAGGCCATTTACTTGTACAAATTTAGTTAACAATTTTGAAGTTAATTTTCAGATTTTTTTCTGATTCCACAATTTATTAATAGGCAATTTCAGTTGAGTTATTTAACCTTTCACCTAAAAGTTAGTTTCCTCAACTAAAAATATGGAGAGGGTAATACTATTCTCCCATGGATGTGATTATACTAAGATAAATCTTTCTATATACCTGGCACACTGTAGATATTCAATAATATTCTGGGTATTGTTTTGCTTCTGAAACACATTGTTAAATTAATACCCCCATGTATAAATTAAGAAAGACATAAAGACTTTATGGATCCCACTTACCTGGTTCCATTTCTTCAGGTCAAGGCAAGTACCCAAGGCTGGGTACTTATGTATATGATGGGGGGTGGGAAGACTCATTGTTCAACTGAAACAATGCAACCATGGGAGGAAGCACTTAAACAGTGTGGAATCCCAGGGTTTTAGCTGACTAACGAATGTTAAGCTTAGACCAAAGACCCCCTACTGAATTCTGAAATGAGAGAAAAAAAAAAATAGATCAGAAGCTAAAGAACAGATATTAGAATGGACTGCCAACCATAATACCGATGGAAGCTGTTTGGAACAAGAAGTGTGATAAAAAAATATATAATTCATATGTTTGTTTATTTGGCTCCAGAGAAATGGAATGAGGACAAGGGACAATGTAGGACTGGAAACCACTACAAAGCATAGGAAAGATCTTTGTGCCCAGACTAGGTGAGCAGTGTTAAGCACCATCCTTGACTAAGTGCTGTGGAATAGTGTCTATTCTTTTATAAATACATATGTCATCAGCATTATTCTGTGTTTCCAAATTCAGTGGTACTTTCCCTATGAGATAACAACCATCTATATACTTTCTAGGATTTCAGAAATCATCTGAATAGTTCCCAGTGTTTTTAAAAAGAGTTAAGCACTTAATTAAAATAATGTTCTATTGGGTGCCTGGGTGGCTCAGTTGGGCCACTGCCTTCAGCTCAGGTCATGATCCCGGAGTTCCCAAGATCAAGTCCCGTATCGGGCTCCCAGCTCCATGAGGAGTCTGCTTCTCCCTCTGACCTTCTTCCTTCTCATGCTCTCAGTCTCTCACTCTCTTTCTCTCAAATAAATAAATTAAATAATGTTCTATTTTAAAAGGCTCCTAGGATATATGCTGAAATGTTTGGGGCATGTTCCCATGACTTTCTCCCTGTAAAAGAGAACACATTAAACATCAGGATTGGGGTGCCTGGGTGGCTCAGTGGTTGAGTGTCTGCCTTCGGCTCAGGTCATGATCCCGGAGACGTGGGATCGAGCCCCGCGTCGGGCTCCCTGCTCAGTGGGAAGCCTGCTTCTCCCTCTCTCACTCCCCCTGCTTGTATTCCCTCTCTCGCTGTGTTTCTCTCTGTCAAATAAATAAAATCTTAAAAAAAAAAAACTAAAAAACTAAAAAAACCCATCAGGATTAATTCCCTATGACTTCTACAACAGGTTTTCAGCACCAGAGAGAGTTGTGTATTTCAGAAACTACAGTACATGTTACTAGGGCATTTCATTTTTGAGAAGCATGCTTTGGTCAGGAATGTAAACCCAACTGCTATTCATAAGGCACGTGGTTCAATAACCAGACATTAATAAAAGGAATCTAAAATAAGCAATATTTCCAGTAACAACAACAAAACTGTACTGAACGGTCTAAACATTCTAAGTGAGAGTCTTTTCTCAAGAATTCATTACTGATAACAGCTTTCTACAGGACAGACCTTTCAGTTTGCCCCTTCGTTTGGCATCTCTACCTCTACTCACTAATGTAATTACGTGCTCCACAGTTGTCTTTAGGAGCCTTAGCTAACATTTTGTTTTTAGCCACTGTTTATACTGGACTGTTTTCAGTCAAGCTGGTTTGGAGAAGTTAAGACATTCACAGTTTTCTGAGATCTTCTCAGTTCCTCTGCAAACACTTATTATCTATATAAGTAAGTGCTTCTTATTTGTCCATTTGACTTTTTGTTCCAATTAAGAGAATTTTGAAGTAGATCCACTTACAGTTCTAACCCTAGTAAATATTCATCATCTAGGCAAATGTAGGCAAATTTGGGTATTCTTTTCATCATATAATATAATGGGTCACTTCTATGGATGCCTTAGCTTTTCTACAATCTGACAGGAAAAAGTAATGGCTGTCAGGCAAGAATGATTTCTTATAACCAACACGTATAATAAAAAGTGACATAAACAGATACAGTGTAATCTATCTTGTATTTAGTTTTTTTCTCATTGCTGTAAACCCTCTATAATGAATGCCTGAACATGTAATAAGTACAATTTCCATTATAATGTATTGCCACCATATTATGGTGACAGTTTTTAGAAACAGTTTCTCTGCTTTTAGTTTGTGTTCAGTTCAAATAGTAAAAAGTTATTCCTTGATGTTTACTGCCATAGAGAGTTAAAGCAAGCGAAACACGTCATAAAAGATGTATACAATGTAAGTTCAGCTGTATATCATCATTGTGTCATTTGGTTTTCATGTTTAAGCCATTTATATGCGTTACTAGGGACACATTTTAAAATGATGGAAACACTGAGAATATGGTAGATGATTCACAATACATTTTTTTTGTGACCTAAACAAAAATTTTTAATAGGAAAAAGAGAGGCTGACTTATGACATGAAGAAATAGTGTATGCTTTTATTCCTAGAGTAAACTATTTTATACTTTAAATCTAGGATATGTTGACTTACTGTTGTGTGAATGTCAAAGTTGGGGTTCTATATTCAATTTGCCAGGCTGTGGGCTTACCTTTTGAGATGTTATATGTATATAATATATTTTAGTTCATGTAAGTTGCTCTTTCTATTAGTTAATAATATTGGCATAACCCCAGGATGTGGTTTCTGTAAGATAATTAGGCAACACTATATTATAACAAGTGTTAGATAAGATGCTATTCATGAGTTCTCATCTGGTCTTTAGTCCTTCTCAGTGCAAAACCAGGAGCCTTCAGCAAGGTTCACTTCTGTCAATTTCCCAAAAGATCTCTTTCTGTGCCTCTGACTTCCCATCACAGACTTGCTTCCTAATTCTCACCCTTCTGGCTTCTGGTTCTTCTATTATGCCTTTGATGTATAGTTTTATAACCCTCCTTATATTTGATACCATCATATTCTTGTGTCTCTGTGTCCTCACTAGCAAATGATATTTCTTAAATGTCTAACATAACCTTTAATGTCAGCCATGTACTTCCAGGGTCTTACTGCGTAGACTAACCTCTGGCTAGAAAAAAATGACTTAGATATTTGACACTTAAAAGCCATGCTATGCAAAATAAATGAATTTGTAAGCTAAAATCATCTAGTTATCCTTGAACAATGTTTCCATATTCATTATGCAGGGAGGCTGGTTGTCCACATCTACCTGTAGGGTCAGAATGCACCCATATGAGCTACCTCGGACAGGAGAAAAAAGGCAAGCACAAAGGGCATGATTCTCAGCAACTGATAAATGAAGGGGCCATTATTAATAAATTTATGTCCAGAATTAATGTTCCAGATGAAAAGACCTAAGATTTAGAAATCAGGATTGCTTAGAAGGATCTACTAAAATAGGCTTCAAAACTGCAAGCTTAGAATCAGGAACAGCAAGTGCGTAAGTGTTGGCCAGTGAGGGGGCGAACCAAGTGTGAAATGAAGTACAGGGTGAGGAAAGCAGATTCTGTCACATATCTACAAATGGGGGAACCCCTTTGGGAAATTTATTTACAAGCTCTAAAGTGCATGGGGGGATTTTATTTTTCTAGAACTAAAGATAAATCAGACTTTTGTTAAGCCTTTTCACAAGCTGTACGTCAGAACAATTGGGTGCAAGTCTCCATTACCAGTATACACATGCCAGTTACTGAACCTCTTTAAATGTTTGTTTCCTCCTGGGTAAAGGGAAACAACAAAATTGTTCCTATCCTCCTTGCGGTACCATTGTGAGGATCAAATAAAACAACAGAAGTGTAGTGCTTTGGGAGGGATCAAGAGGTCTTATAAATATAAGCCACTATCATTACTCAAGCAAGATTATGTCATTAAGAATTCCTTTTTGAGGGGCGCCTGGGTGGCTCAGTTGGTTAAGCAACTGCCTTTGGCTCAGGTCATGATCCCGGAGACCCAGGATCGAGTCCCACATCGGGCTCCCTGCTCGGCGGGAAGCCTGCTTCTCCCTCTCACTCCCCCTGCTTGTGTTCCCTCTCTGGCTGTGTTTCTCTCTGTCAAATAAATAAAATCTTAAAAAAAAAAAAAAAATTCCTTTTTGAGTTTATCCCCCTTTGGAAGCTATTGAGAGGCTGTTACCTGACTCTGCAGAACACAGCAATATTCTCTGAGAAACACAAAGACCAACTTCAGGAAATCCAATCATTACTGATCAATGAAGCTATGCATATAAAAGCAAGTTTCCTGCTAATACTCCCAAGGAATGAGGAAATTGGGTTGAACAAATAATTATGTATATTATGTCTTTTTCTTATTCACCGTTCAATAATTTTTAGTTTTATATTATGCAATTTAGGCACATAAGCATATGTATATATTTTTATAAGTTATATATAAATTATGTTAAATATCTTTTTGAATTTTATTTTTAAAAATATTCTCTGTGATATTTATATATATAGTTTGGGTGTTATTTCATAGACATAGTATCTTTCTCCTAACATTTATATAGATCTATAGTTTGAAATTTTTTCAAAACCCTTGTCAATATTTTCAAGTGCATTTAAGATCCAAGCATTATTTATGGTATGGACATGTGATATATGCCCAGTTAATATCAGTGAGTGGAGATACACATATGTATAGAAAAGTTTTAATTCAAGAATGCTTCAGTGCTTCATCTCGAGAGAAAAAGAAACTTAGATTGACTTTGACTGGAAATATGAGAGCCAAGAAAAGAATATTATGAAAGGTCCAGAAGAAGGGGCTCCAGTTCCTCAGTATATACCATAAATAAGGTATTTCAGCCCTTTTTCTCTTAGTTTCCTCATCTGAAAAACAGAAATAGTAATAATTTATTTTTAAAGAATTCCCAAGGATTAAATGTATTAACCCATGTAAGCAATGAGAAGTGTGGCGAGGCTATTACTTGGGAAATTTAAGACTTTTTGAGATCTTAACATGGCGGTATTGAGGTGGATATCATAGCTAGTGACCAAATGGAGATTTTTTTTGAATTTACCTTTTCAAAAGGTGTACATTATGCATGGGTATGAGCAAACTATGGTAGTGGGTTCAGTAAATGCTGCAGCCTAAAGATAGAACAGCAGACACTGGGAAGGGGTAGCGAAGAAAAACTGCTCAAGGTCTAGGATTCATGAGAAGCACCATGAAAATCTCAGTGAAGTTGTGGGTCAGAATAACTCATATCTTAGAAGACCTCAAACAGCTGAGATCATGCCTCATTAGATCTAACTCTGTTAAGGAAGTTACTGAATGACATAAAGGAGGTTTCATTCTCATCTGTACTAGAGGCCTTGGTGTCAATGAGGAGGGATAAACTAAAGTTTGGGCCATATCTGAAATACAGTGGTCGGGGGTGGGGGGGTGCGGCGGCAGGCAGTGGGGCCCTGACAACAATCTAGTTTTAAATAGCAGGTGTGATTTGGAGCTTTGTCTGAGCAGGGCAGTGGGCAAAGCAGACTGTGGGTCAGTAGACAGGGCCACATTACAGATATGGACAATATGATGTAGGAACTAAAAAAATCAGGCAGAAAAATGACATTATATCATATGTGTTAGGAAAATCCCTCTGGAAGTCATGCAAAAAAAAGAATAACAAGAGCTCATTTGGAGTCTGTGTAAGACACTGAGGGCCAGAACTAAGACAGCAGCAATGGATTCTCGAGATAAGGGCTCATAGTTCAAATCCAGCCCATCAGGAGTTCTCAAAAATAAAGTTGTACTGGAATGAGCCACACCTGTTTATGCATGGTCTCTGGCTACTTTCATGCTGCAACAGTAGAGTCGAGTAGTTAGGAACAAGATGGTATGGTCTGCAAAGCCTTAAAAATGTTTTACCTAGCCCTTTACAGAAAGGGTTTGCTGATCCTAGCTCTAGATGATGTTCCGGGTCTTCTGTCTCTACTCAGGCCACTTTCTGGGCTAATCTACAAGATGTAATTCCTCTGTAAACTATCTCAAAGTCCTGAATGGCTCTGCTATCATAGGTGGCAAGCACCATAAAACTCTCACCATGAAAGTGTAGACCATAGCATGAAATGTTTTGTGTCAGAAAAAAAAAGAGAGAGAGAAAGAAAGGACATGGATACAAGGCAGCAAATGGAACCAAGAACAAAGTAATGGAGATTTGTGTTTGTGTGCTTTTGATCTTAAGGGACTGAGAGCTAAAAGTGTAGTACTGTTTCTTCTCCACTACTTGCTTCTATCTGGATTATCACATTTTTCACATTAAAAGAAGTTTCTCTACAGTAGAGGTCCCTCTCAGGCACTCTAACAAATGACTACACATGAACTATTCCTACACTTTCCTCAGAGAGCAGAGCAGATGAGACATGCATGAACTCAATAGGCTAATACATGTCATCAAGGCTTTGTGGTGCTACCAAATACAAAATCTTGAGGGGGGAGGAGGGCATTCACATGACAGTTCATCAGCTCATCACATATTCTCTATTTGTACTTTGCATTTTTATATACGTACGTACATATGTGTGTTTATATGTATTTTCATGGTGTTTGAAAGTGTTCAAACAAGGGTAAGATGCCTCCAGCTCAACACAGGATTCATCTGGACCTCCTGGCCTCTGCATGTATCTTGAATCTGAGTTTGACAACAGCCATGACCAGCAGATGTAAATGTCCTCCTTAAGCAACATCTCTGTCTTTGTACTGTCTCTTTCTCTTACCTAATTACCATCCTTAAAATAACAAATCTCATCTATACCAATTTCCCATCCCTGCCAGCACTCTCCCTCATTGGTTTATTTTATTCTGAAGCACATTTTACAACCTGATATATTATATTAATAAATATAATTATATGTATATATATTTATTATATATTAATATATCTATTATTTATTTATAATATATTTCTATGTAAATATATTTGTTATAAATAAACAAATTTATCTGTGTTTCCTCAATACTACATGTACTCTATGAAAGCAAAGTTTTTTCTTCACCTAATCTTTGGTTCATTTTTAGGTACCTGCCATGTAAATTGTGCAATAAATATTGGTTGAACAGTTGAATGAATGAACTACTGTAGTGTGTACCAATCCTTACGTGAGACTCATCACTCTTGTTTGTTTTTCAATTACTTTTCTACATATTTTCTCTGCTATCAGAAAGTAAGCTCCTTGGGGTGCCTGGGTGGCTCAGTTCGTTGGGCGACTGCCTTTGGCTCAGGTCATGATCCCAGAGACCCAGGATCGAGCCCCACATCGGGCTCCCTGCTCTGCGGGAAGCCTGCTTCTCCCTCTCTCAGTCCCCCTGCTTGTGTTCCCTCTCTGGCTGTGTTTCTGTCTGTCAAATAAATAAATAAAATCTTTGGCGGAAAAAAAAAAACAAAACGAAAGTAAGCTCCTTGAAGACCGGAATCAGATGATTCTCATCTTTATGCTCCCATCATTCAAAAAATTGCATGCAATTAGATGGTCAGTTAATCTTTTGATAAATGAATCAAGACAATTTTCTATATTAACCTGAGTATGTTCTTAGTTTTTTTTTAATTGGAAAGATTAAAGTTACAGAAGAATAAATTTAATTTGAAATGGATCACCTGAAGTTTTAAAACAGAAACATTTCAGCCTTGATATCTATATTTTTCCCCATTCAGAACTTTGCATTCTGATCCTGCCAAATTAGGCTGTTTCCCAAATCCCATCTTGAAAGAATAGCTACTCTGAGCTGCACGATCCCTGCCAGCTTAGGTTTCCATAAGAACGAAGGATAAGATGGGACTGTCTTGTGTGAAAATAGGTCTACTGTCTTCTCATCTGCCTCTGATGTTCTGCTCTTCCTATATCTAAATACTTCTTGTTTTTTAGCCTTCCACTGGTGTCTCTGTATGCAATCAGTAGTATTAGATTCTCTTTCTCACTTGCTAATTTTCCAGTTATGTACTGCCAAAACTTTAACTGTACACTGTGGAAAGATTAGTAAGCTGTGTCTACATTCCCTGCGTCCACCTGTGTTTGTGAATACTGACTGGTAAGTGCCACTTGCAATTGGCGAATACATTTATTATGTCTTTAAACCACTGCTACTTTAGCAGTATCTTTGAAGTCTTGACATAAATGTCTTAAACCATGTGACCACTTTTTGGACAACAGAACTCTGCCTAATATTAACTGTCTGACCACTGATCCTTCTCACGCAAAACTGAGGAATGAGCCCTCTGAATATGCCACAAGATAAACTTTATTAATTTTACTTTATTGATTAATTATTCTTTTTCATATTTTTTTGAAAATTTGGCTGCTCAGAGCTAGCACGGGAATCAAAGAAAAGAACTTTCTGGGGTGTTTGGGTGGCTCAGTGGGTTATAACCTCTGCCTTCAGCTCAGGTCATGATCTCAGGGTCCTGGGGCCGAGGCCCACATCGGGCTCTCCGCTCAGAGGGGAGCCTGCTTCCTCCTCTCTCTCTCTACCTATTTGTGATCTCTCTCTCTGTGTCAAATAAATAAAATCTTAAAAAAAAAGTACTTTTTAGTGAGTAAAAGCATGTTTACTCACTAAAAAGAAAAGATTTGTTTTTTTTAATATTAAAATTGAGACAGTGACAGAGGTAATGATTAAAGGAAAGTGTGTGTGTGTGTGTGTGTGTGTGTGTGTGTGTGTGTGTGTGATATTCCTACACTGCAATCTAGTTGGAGATTATAAAAACAATGAGAAAGTAAAGGAGGAATCATTAGCATTATGTTTTTGCTACAAATAGCTTCTTTCCGATATAGGTTTTTTGCCAGGCAATTTTGTTAGAGAGACTGTCCTACAGAGGTTAAATGCCCTTTTAAGTGAGAAAGAACTAATAGATAATCAAAATTAGTTGCTTCTCACTAAAATTACCTTAAAAGTGACATGTTTTTTTGCCCAAATTGGTTCCTTTTTCCACTTCCAGACTGTTTTAGTCTAGGCATGCCATTTAACCTCTCTGGGTTACACTGTCCTAAACAGGATATTAAGATTATCTAGGAGGACCAGACAATCTCTAATAACCTCCTCAGCTCTAAAATATTACCATTCTTTCACTGTTTATTAACCATATTAACCATTCTTTCACTGACACCCTCATACATACACCCTGAGAAAGGGCAGTGAACTAGCCAAAACTCGGTTCCATGATGTAGGCAGCAGTGAGATTCACTTCCTACTCAGCTTCTATTAGCTGCTTCTAATTATGTTAATCTTTTGTTAACTTGAACTGGCTTTTCCCTTTATTTATCTTTCTCCAGTGACTATATAAACTTGTGTATAATTCTAAGGTTTCCAGTTTCATTATTTCTCATATGTCATTAAAACAGTGAACATGAATGGTTTGAACTATAAAAGACACTCACTCAGGTCAGTATTTTTTTTCTCAAATATTTAGCATATAAAATAGTAATAGATTTACTAATACCCAAATTAATTTATTCTAAATGGGATAGTCCTATGATTTTGTGTGGCAGAATAAAACATCATGATTTTGGACACTCTTATTTGAAACAGGATCTTGAGCCACAGTCTAGGTAGGAGGCAAGAACAACAACAAACAAAACAACAACAACAACAACAACAACAACAAAAACCTGAAAAAGAAATTGTATCACCCTTGCTGTCAGCATTTGATTTTTAGAAACTGAAAAGACAAAGAAGAGGGAGTAGATGGTATTGGAGAAGGCAATAATCTATCATTTCCTAACTGAAAGGTGACTCTTTAAATGATGTATTTGTTAAATTAAGTGACAGAGGCCATAGAGCCAAGTCTGGTTGTAATGACATATTAAACAGACTAATGGTCCACCATGCTCCTTGCTCCTTTTAAACCTGGCAGATGTGGCCACTAAACCACTCTTTTTATGTTCAACCTCTACCCCATGCACTGAAAAAATCTACTTGGGAAGTAGAGAATATTAAGAGCTTTGCTGAAGTATTTATCCAGTTTAGTGTCAAGTCAAACTTGCTGTATTCTTTGTCTTCCATTTTTTGGGTTCCTACTTTCTTGCCTTAGTAGCCCATTCTTAGATCCCACCTCCCGCCCATTCTTAGATCCCACCTCCTGCCCATTCTTAGATCCCACTTCCTTCTCATTCTTAATTCCACCTTCTGCCCATTCTTAGATCCCACCTCCCGCCCATTCTTAGATCCCACCTCCTGCCCATTCTTAGATCCCACCTCCTTCTCATTCTTGATTCCACCTTCTGCCCACTCTTAGATCCCATCTCCTGCTCATTCTGAGATTCCACCTCCTGCTCATTCTTAGATTCAACCTCCATTTCTAAGGTTTTGTCATATGAGTGAATTTCCCTGGTAAGACCTCTGGTGCCTGTTTCTTATTTGTTTGTTTGTTTTTCCCTGTATATGCCTCTTTCCTGTTTAGATCAGTGTTCACATACCTCCACTAATTCTTTCCCTTTTGTGCATATGCTAAGCCAGTCAACTCAGAGCTTATTACATCCTCAGCCCATACCTCGATTGACAATCCAATATTGGCTTTAGCTAATGGTATTTCATTCATCTGTGTTCCCCTCCAATTTCTAAAGAATTTGGCTATATTTATACCACAGAGTTCCACATGACCCAACATCTCACAGAGGACACCTGGTTATTTTTCCTGATTCCTGAATGGCTGGTTCTGCCAACACTAAAGATAGTCAGTTATGTTACCAAAAATGGGCACATGTGGATGGACACTTGTGAGAGATTAAAATGCGTAAAGAAATAGTAATCTCTCTTAAACCCTGGAAGTATCTAAGAGCTGATATTCTCAGGATCTCTCTTTTTCTCCAGTGTCCCTTTCCTCTTCTATGATCTCCGTGAATGGTCACGTTGTAGATGATTCTCTCTCCTGATGACAATGACTCCAACTCTTCTACTTACTCACTATATGAATTTAGGCATGTTTCGCTCTGTCAAATAAATAAAATCTTTAAAAAAAAAAAAGCTTTTGACTTTTGACAGGACTAGAAAGCCTAGAGTCAGAGAGGTAGGTATGCCTTGAGTACCATATGTGCCAATTTTTATGTGCTGATTCCTACTGTTTCAAAGCCTGGGTCTTGACAGGTGTCACAGGAGGTAGGAATAAATAGTGTCCTTGGAAGGTGGCAATCACAAAAAGGAACATAAATGTATAAATTATTTAAAAAATAATTCCTCAGGAGCAATCTAGCCCTGCTACCAATTTTCATGAAAAATGCAAAATACAATAGTAATCACTCCAAAGCTATTAATTTAAAGTAACTAAGCTTAATTTTTTTAGGGATACATAAATATTCAGTAAAACTGTAAAGTAACCAAGGAAATGATTAATCATTCAGGGCAGTGGTTTCCCACAAAGAATATGTATGTGGAAGGTGATATCAGGCAGGGCAGGGCATACAATGATCCTCAGTCAAAGAGGTTAGACAAATGTTCTAGTTCTTAAGCTGAGTAATCAGCACACAGGTGTTTGTTTCAGTATCACTGTTTACATTTTTCTTTTAACCTATGTTACACCTGTTCTTTTTATAGAGTAATAATAAAACAATAAAAGACCTATGTCCTTACAATGTAAGTGTCAGTATTGCTCAACCCCTTTCAACCTTTTTTTTAAAAGATGTATTTATTTCAGAGAGAGAGAGAATGAGAGAGAGCAAGAGAGGGGGAACGTCAGATGGAGAAACAGACCTGTGCTGAGTGGGGAGCCCCTGGGACTTGATCCCAGGACTCCAGGATCATGACTTGAGCTAAAGGCAGTTGCTCAACCAACTAAGCCACCAAGATGCCCCTTTCAACATTTTTTCAAAAATCCTAAAAGTAATAATTGACAGCCATATGAACCCCACCTGCATGCTTGCATGAAACCCCATTAATAAGAAGCAGAAGGGGGTGACAGAAGATGCAGGGAGGTCTGTGGGAAGCTGACCCAAGCCTTACAACCATCTTGTACTGCCCATTCTCTCGTCTCTGATACTGCAGAACCCAGATTCTCCCTGAACCTATTTTTGAAGTAGATTATTTAAACTGATTTCAGTAAGAAAACAAAACAAAATAAATAAGCAAACACCCTTCCTCTTTCCAAAGTGCATAGAGAACTGTCCTTGCAAATATAGGATTTATTGTGTTAGCTTCTGGGGGTTGTGATAAGACCATGAACATTCCCAGATGAATGATTATTTATTTCATCCCAATGTGGTCATTCGTATATATTGTTAAGATTTTATTTATTTATCTGACACACAGAGAGATCACAAGTAGGCAGAGAGAGTGGAGGAAATAGGCTCCCTGCTGAGCAGAGAGCCCGACACGGGCCTCGATCCCAGAACCTTGGGATCATGACTTGAGCCGAAGGCAGAGGCTTTAATCCACTGAGCCACCCAGGCGTCCATTCATCTATATTTTTAATAAATGTTTCTTAACCATCTACCACATGTCAGATAGTATTATATATGCTAGAGATAGACTGGTGAACAAGATACAGTACTGTCCATATGTATTTTATCATCTAGTGGCTAAGATGGGTGAAAAATAACAAGGGAGGGGACCTGGCCCCTGGGTGGCTCAGTTGGTTAGGCAACTGCCTTCGCCTCAGATCATGATCCTGGAGACCCAAGATCGAGCCCCATATCGGGCTTCCTGCTTGATGGGAAGCCTGCTTCTCCCTCTCTCAGTCCCTCTGCTTGTGTTCCCTCTCTAGCTGTGTTTCTCTCTGTCAAATAAATAAATAAAATCTTTATAAAAACATAATAACAAGGGAAAACAAACCCTATGACCACATATGTGTTTTGGGATGTAAAATAGCCAGAGTGAGGGGATGCAGGCCAAAGGAGGCAGCTATTTGAGATATGCTGGTAAAAAACGTATTTTATTTTCTGAGAAGGTATTTTTAGGCTGAAACTTGAATAAAATGAAGGGAAATTTATGTGTTCTAGACTGAGTGGATATGAGGTGTACATGCCCTAGGTGAGGAACTTGTTTAGCCTATTCAAGAAGTAGTAAGAAGGCCAGTACTGCTGCAGGTATATGAGCAAAGGGCAGAAAGTCAGGGGCAGAAGCCAGACCTTGCAGGACACTTCAGCACAAGGAAAGGATCCTGAAGTTTATTACACGGGTGATGAGAAGCCACTGAATAATTCTGAGCAAGGATGTTACAGATCATGTTTTATATTTTGGAGGCTGATGTGTGGGGAATAAACTGAAGACATCTTGGAGAATCTGAGGGTCCAGGGTTCAAGTCCCTGTTCAGGCGCCAAAAAAAAAAAAAGAAAAAAAAAAGACGTCTTGGAGAAGCAGCAGGGTGACGACTTTAAAGTCTAAGCATCAGAATGTACCTGACAGCAGTGGACTTGTCAGACTTGCTCTGATTTTGGATCTATTTGGAAGGTGGCACATATAAGTTGTGTTGCTATGGGATACAAGAAAAAGAGAGGAATCAAGGACAAAGGCAGGATTCTGCCATGAGTATCAGGGTTAGTAGTGCTGCAATTTACTGAGAAAAGGAATGCTCAGGGAGAGAAAGGGTGAAGGGCAGGGGCAAGAGATCAGTTGTGACATGTGGAGTGTGAGCCCAGTGGAGCTAACACTACACAAACCTGAAATTCAGAGTAGAATTTGGGCTAGAGAGAAAAGTGGGAGGCATGTTAAGAACTGAACTGTACCAGAAGCCAGATGCAGACCTGGATGAGATCATCTAAGGAGGGAATACAAACACGTAAGGGCACTGTAACATGCACAGGCCAGAGAATGAGAGTGATACAAGAGAGACGAGGAACAAGTAGACTGACAGTAGGTCCATGAAAATCAAGAGGTGGGAGGCTGAAGCCAGGTGAAGAAGTTTCTAGATGATTTCATCATGTCAAAAACATCTTAAAGTTTAAGGTAGGTAAAGGCTGACAACTGACCCCCAACTGTGATAAGGATAAAATTATTGGTGACCCTGACAAATGGATTTCTGTTTTCTGCATGGACAAGAACCTGAGTGGGTTGGGAATCATGAAAAAGTAAGTTGGGAAAGTGAAGTCTGTGAGTCCAGACTACTCTCTCAGGGAGCTCCATGCCTGCTGTTACTGCTGATGATAATCCTGTGGGGGACTTGGGGCTATTGATGCATCGAGGGAAGGAAGAACTGCAGGAGCCAGAGCCTTGCTTAAGAAGAAAGGGGTAGGTACCAGGATGCTAGTGCAGGGGTCGGCCTCATACAGGAGTAGAGTGTCCATGCACTGTGGAAGAAAGAAGATAGGGTCTGTGGGTGCAGACATGTGCACAGCGGGGAGGGAGCGATGCAGAAATGAAGTGCTTCTCTGATGGCTGCTATGCTCTCAATGAAAGAAAAATCAGCCAAAAGTCAGACTAAATGGATGGGATAATGAGATGTGAAGTAGGAGAAGAAGATAAAAAAATAGAGAGAGAACCATTAAATAGGGAAATGCACTAGGATGGCTGGACTGTGTAAGAGTCCCACTTAAGAATTATAGGTAAATCATAAATTTAAAGTGAGATTAGTCAGCATAGCTCTGTGCTGTTCTCTGACAAGCTGTTAAGGGGCCAACTAAAGAGCTGAAACTGGAAGGGTGATGGAGAGAAAGACAAGAGGGTTGAGCATGGACACAAAGGAGGGTTTCCAGTGGTGGAAAATGGGGCTTAATCTGGGAAAGGAAAGAAGTAGGATGCTAAAGGAGCAACATATACTCAAAGGAGAGCCAGTAAATTAGAGTGCCACTTCTTGCTAACTCGTGTTTGTAATTTTGATTTTGCACCTTTGGGAAATTTTTCACTCAGATAAATGTCTTTTTTAAATTTCTTCACTTCATGTTTCCTTAATAAAATATTTTATTGGGGCACCTGGGTGGCTCAGTTGGTTGGGTGACTGCCTTCGGCTCAGGACATGATCCCGGAGACCCAGGATCGAGTCCCACATCGGGCTCCCTGCTCGGCAGGAAGCCTGCTTCTCCCTCTCTCACTCCCCCTGCTTGTGTTCCCCTTTCTAGCTGTGTTTCTCTCTGTCAAAATAAATAAAATCTTTAAAAAATATATATTTTATTTATCTATTTGTCAGAAAGACAGCACACAAGCACAGGGAGTGAAAGGCAGAGGGAGAAGTAAGCTCCTTGCCGAGCAAGAGCCCAATGTGGGACTCAGTCCCGAACCCTGGGACAATGACCCCAGCTGAAGGCAGACGCTTAGCCGACTGAGCCACCCAGCAGTCCCTCACTTGATGTTTCCATATTCATTGCATCTGTCTGCCCCAAACTGGAAAGGAACATAGTCTTAAGCCAATCAAGGAGTTTGGCAAAATCAACCATGGCATTTAGGATAATATAAGATTAAAATGGAATATCTGGTAGGGTACATGTGAAAGTATATGAGATTCTGACAATCCCAAACATGTGTGAAAAACTGATGGTTAATGTCACCCAAAAGGTAATCTGTATGAAGCTTTGAAGACCCACTGGGAAATGATTTTCCTCAGGGAATAAGAAAGCAAGCAATGACAACCCGACTTAACCCTTGGAGTAGACAAAAAAACCCCACAACAAAACACTATAGCTTGGCATCTGTATTTACTTATTTGGATTTGTCACTCACCCCAGCCCTTTTGGACTGTTATCTAAGTCTGGCAATGAGCACTGTGTACACATATAAAACCAAGAAATAAACAAAAGAGGGGCGCCTGGGTGGCTCAGTCATTAAGCGACTGCCTTTGGCTCAGGTCATGATCCCAGAGTCCTGGGATTGAGCCCCACATCAAGCCCCACATCAGGCTCCCTGTTTGGCGGGAAGTCTGCTTCTCCCTCTCTCACTCCCCCTGCTTGTGTTCCCTCTCTGGCTGTGTTTCTCTCTGTCAGATAAATAAAATCTTAAAAAAAAAAAAAAAAAAGAAACAAACAAACAAACAAAAGGGAAAAATATCCGACAGCACAACTACTTAGGATACCTCCAACAGTGTATCACCACAAGCTGCAGTGAACACCAGAAGTAAACAACACCTAGAAAAGTGAGCACATACAAGAATTCCCGATTGGACCACTAGAAATTATTATGTGAGTGTTGAATCCAAGGGAGCCTGAGGTTGGGGAATGAACTCGTGTAACTGGGAATAATTACTTCAATCCCTTGAAAATTAAGTTTACATTAGAACTATAAATGCAATTTTTAAAACAAATTTATTTGTTTATTTGAGAGAGAGAGAGCAAGCAGGTGGAGGGGCAGAGGAAGACAGTCTCAGGCAGACTCCCCGCTGAAAAAGGAGCCAACAAGAACTGTATCTCACAACTCTGAGATCATGACCTGAGCAAAAACTGAGAGATGGACTCTTAACAGATTGAGCCACCCAGGTGCCCCTGTAAATGAAAATTTGATTGAATCATGTTTATGGTAAGTTCTAAGAAAAGGAAAGTTAAAACAAACAGAAACCTTACAGGTGTTAGATGTGAAGAACAAGATATGCTGGGTTGGTAGAGTGTTATGTACGAAAGAGATGCAAGGACATATACTATGTTGAACTGTGTTGAACAGATTGGCTGGGAAGGCTATTTCAAGAGGTAAATTATGTAACTTATATATTTAGAAATGGTTCAGGTATGTCAGAGAGACGCTGGCTCAAAGCAAGAAAAATGGGTTCACCATTGAGTTCACCTCTTCGCTACAGAGAAGTACTTCCTATTGACATTTTAGGACAATATGTAGACTTCAAATTTTGACCATAAATGGTTTTTGAGTAAATTCATTCACAGAGTGAATATTCAAATCTATAGCTATATCTATTTTTTTTCTAAGCTATTCAGATATCCAAAGATATTGCTGCAGAATGTTAATATTACACATTTATAACTGCTAATGTTTTTACTTATAAAAATAGAAGAACAAAGACAATCGTTTAATCTCCATGGTGAATCTGTGAAATAAATAGCATTGATGTTGTTATGACTGTTGTATAGTTTAGATGACTTGGATCAGGTCTAACACAATGGACTCCAGCATTATGCCTGTCCCATTACCCTGAATGGGTTTTCTGTTGTCAGCTCTAAAGTTACAGCCAGATTTTTAAGGTTTATATGCTCTAAAATTCCAACCATGTTATAAGTTCAGGAGCCTCAGCAGTATTAATCCTAATAAAGGAGATGTGTTAAGTTACAAAATTAAGTCAGAATTCAAAAAGTCCTGTCTTCGAGATGTATCAAAAGAAGTGTATGATACTCATCAAAAGACATGCAAAATAATTTTCATGGCATCGTTATCCAAATGCCTTTTGGGTGTCAAAGGTATAAATAAATTGGGATGTATTCACAAAATGCAACATTATATCAGCAATTAGAATGAATAAAAACTACAATCCATGCAACAATGTGGATTCATTCAGACATTGAGAAGATGCTAGACACAAGAGAGTGCATTAATTTATATAAAACTCAAATTTAGGCAAAACTCATCATGCTGCTAAAAATAAGAACAGTATTTATTCTTGGTGGGGGATAGTGACTTGAAAGGATCATAGGAGTGGGAAACCCCCTAGTTTCTGGTAATGCTTACTTTGTGAAAGTTCATTTATTTTGTGTAGGTTTGTGTGTATGTGTGTGTGTGAGAGAGAGAGAGAGAGAAAAGAAAGTGGTACAGTTACAACTGTATACTTTCCTAGTATGCATATTAGGCTTCAATAAAAAGTTAAAAAAAAATAAAGAGTTCTGATTAATTTGGTAAACACCAGCCTGCCTAGCAGAAAATTTGACATGTTTTGATGTAGGCCAGAAACTGCTCCACAAAAACCCATTGGACGAAGAGGGTGGGGAAACTAGATCTTCTGAACCAAACCAGAAGCGAGATCTTGCCATCAAATTGGATATGCAAAACTTGTTTGATCAAACATTTTTAAAATGTGCTGAATCAGAACTAGCATAAAGAATTCTTCAGAATTGAAAACACTGAAACAAACTAACTGGAAAAATTAACAGTCTTGCAGTGATGTCATCCAAACAAAACAAGGTTGCTAAAGAAAGCCAAATAAACCACAGTGAGGGTATACACGATGGAGTGCTAGTTTACTGAGAAGCAGACATAGCCATCAGTTTGTATGTCATGTGATTTTTGACCTACCTGATGAAATGACTCATTTATAAAGGAATAATCAGGAGAGAGGAAAACTGCTAATCAGTGAGATAAGCATCAGGAAGCACCCTCAGTAAATGCCTCTAGTTTACTGACTCCATTCTAGAAAACATCTGGTGAACTAAAGAACCCTTAAAGAAAACCTTTAATGAAGGCCTAAAGTGAATTAAAGGACTGGGATAAACTTTTAAGTGCCCACTGTACTGATGTCATTTTTAATTAACTGGGGCTAATAAATATTCTTTTAATAATCTCTGTTGGGATTTCCTTTCTATAGGGCAGCTAGGTTACAGCAAAACAAGATTTCTGAGGGAAGAAAGCACTGTTCTTTATGGTTTCTATGGAATATAAAGAGTGTACATAGGCAAAACATATGTTCTGGAGTTCAACGTTAGTACACTGACACATCACACACACATATACACGTATATTTACCTCAAGCAAAACACAGTGATTTAAGTAGGTGAATGCAGATTTTATATTGCAATGCCCTATAAATGGTGACTGAGAAATAGTGTTCTTTACTATCATGTTCATGATGAATATCTACAGGATCTCTCCCATCTCAGTAATTGCTCTAAACCATCGCTCCTCAGAGGCCAATAAAACTACTCTCTATGTGTCAACATACGATCCTTCCCAGGTTACATAAGATCCCACAGCAATGTATTGATGACCTTTCTCAATGTGATGGAACTAGGCAAAGGTTTCCAACTCAGCTGTGCTGAAGAGGAGGTTGCCAGATAAGTACAGAATGCTCAATTAAATTCAAAGTGCAGATGAATAATTTTTAATATAAGTATATCCTGTACAGTATGAGATATAAGTATACTACAAAAAATCTGATTCAAATTTCACAGTGCAGAATGTATTTTTATTTGCTACATCTGTCAACTCTACTGAGAAGAGTTCAGGCAAATCTGTACTGAAGAACCAACCAACCAGAATAGGGACATAAAAAGGAAGAAAACATGAGACCTACATCACACTTAGATCCATCCTCTACCAGCTACAAGTGGAAAGTGGAATTTTAAGCTAAGCTTTTACTAAGTACATGCGATTTGGTAGAAGACCTTTCTCAAGTGCATTCACTTTTTATTGGTAAACTGGAGGGAGAGAAGAGCTGAACTGTCCACTGAGGCTTCACCTTTCCTAAGGCAGAAATTTTCAAAACAGATCAAGCATTGTCACCAATCAATATTGGTGAAAAATCTGGAGAGAAATTCCCAATGCTGCTAAATATCTGATAATTTTATGATTAATGAAAAAAATGATGGAGGGTTAATGCAATTTCTACTTGGGTCTTCAGAATTAAACCAAATTACCGAGAGGCACTAAGAAATACTCAAATAATATAGGTATGTTAATATCAATACTTCTTTAAGTTTTTAAACATTTAAATGTGTGCTTCATTTTTAACATTTTGTTATATTTCTAGCATCATTTATGAGGTGAAAAAAGTAACTAGAGAAAAACAATTCCCCGCCTTAGGAGTTCTTGATTTTTATGACTATTTTATTATGATAGGAATAGAATGAAAAGAGCATGATTTTAACAAACCAACCCAGTAACATAAAAATGAGTGTCATTTCCTTCAAATAAAGGAAAATGTAATGCATTTTAATAGTGCTGCCATTATTCAAAGCATTTTAGAATTCTTCATGTAGAATCACCATAGGACCCCAGCTGAAGGTCTTTT